>BEXV01000635.1:26672-39389 GCA_003118195.1 Hemicentrotus pulcherrimus | reverse complement strand
CCCCCCCCCCTGCGTACGTACGCGCCTGAGTCGGATCCAGCGCCGTATATTGCCGTATTGACGGGATAATGAAGAAAAAACAAAGTATAGTTAAGTGACCACGTGACTCGATTAATTTAAAGACAATATCTGACTCTCGCCTTTTTTCTGACATTTTTAACTGAATTTAATATTTTTGTTGATCATTTTCGACGCAGATCCTGGTCGAAGGAACAGTTAGTGATGCACCGTATGCAGCTGATATAGCGGTGGATGATTTCACGTTGACAAATGGCATATGCACAGGTAATAGGGTAGATGAATGTATGGAGATCAAATAACAAGTTGAGTCCTGGGTCCCGTTGCATAAAACTTACGATTGATGGTAACTTTGCAATCAATGGCAACTATTATGGTAACAGGGCTCAACAGCCAATCAAAATCAAGGTTTCCATGGTAGTTACCATTGATGGAAAATGTAGAATCGATGGTAAGTTTTGAGCAAAGGGCCCCTGGTCATGGCTAATTCCTTCGTGAAAAACAAGTGTCTGGAAGCAATTTGAAAAAGTTGATTTTGTAGCACATACGAATTGTGTAATGTCTTATAGCACCGCTCGTTACCGGCAGTACTATATGTCATTTAGTATGATAATTTTGTTGAGACCGGTTCACTTAACCTCTAAGATTAATATCAACCGGTCCTCAGATCACAAATCGACCAGCCCCCGAGCCTAAAACTCCACATGGCGAGTCCATCTCTGACGCTTTCACACCTAAACGTTGTGTGTATCTAGCATTTTCCCGGCAGATAATATCAAATAGTTGAACAATTTTCCGTTCAGGTTTTCAAGGCTCTTTCAAAAGGTGTGGGGATAGACACAGCTGCAGAAATAAAAGCAGCAGAAGTCAAAACATTCAGACACAGAATAGTAAATACAAAGAACTATAATGGACGCCGTCGTATAGTCAAAGAGGTAGACCATCGATACCTTTGATGCAAACAATATCCTCAGTCACCACTCTCGTTCCGTTTTCTTTTTAGAATCTTCACAACCTCAGTACCCATCCGTCGCCAACTGTGATTTTGAAGATGGCATGTGTGGTTATACGCAGCCAGAGGATGATTATGACAATGCAGATGAGTTCGACTGGTTCTTGAACACTGGACCAACAGGGACCGATGGCTCCGGACCTACCGCTGACCATACTAAAGGAACAGCTGACGGTTAGTCAGAGACTCTATAAATAAAAGATAGATATAATAAAGCGTCTTTTCTGAGGTAACAATCTTCTTGAATATTGTTAATAACTGGCTTTAGCCGAGTTATCCTTTCAGGGCACTTTGGCGTTTTATAAATGTTTTTCCTATCAAGTAGCTATTCTCGTCAACTGGATGGAGAGTGACAAACGTAGATAAATTTCTTATCGAAGGATATAGTGCCATGCGCCGCAATGATTCGAACCTCAAACTGTGCGGTTCTGACTTGTACACCAGACCAGCACTCTTCTTCAATAATGGTAATCTATTTCTTGTATTCATTCGTTGATTTTCTGTTCAGGTCATTACTTGTACATCGAAGCTTCTCAGCCACGTCGACCAGGCGATCGAGCTCAGATTATCTCCCCGCCCATCACCAGTTTCAACGACTCATACTGTCTTGAGTTTTTCGTCCACATGAGTGGTGACGACACAGCCTCTCTTTCGGTAGTGTATCGTGGTGATTACTATCTAGATGAAGAGATTGCTCGTCTAACTGGTCCGGCTGGGACAGAGTGGAAACCATACAATGTTGATGTCGGTATCAAGTACGGACCCGTCGAAGTAAGTTATCAAGTTCTTTTGTTGTAGAATGGTTTCATTAACAATTGGAAAGTATGTATAATTATATTATTTGTCATGTTTAATAAGTTGTACTGATGGAGAAGCATCGGAAAACCGGCCTCTTTTCCCCAATAATATACTTTTTTAAACATACTTTTTTAATCTTGTAAACTTCACTATAAACAACGGTTCCAAAGAAAGAATAAAAAGCTGTATACAGGAAAAAGTTCAATAGGTGAAAAAAAAGAATAAAGAATGAGAAAAAAAACAAAAAAAACTCCCAAATCAAAGAGTTGAGGCATGCATGGGGGAAAGATGTTAAAGTAATGATTTCGTTTTTTTTTAAGGGTTGGGGTATACCAAGAGGAAATATTAATCCACTCCCTTATGGACGAAGGGTCAAAAGAGTTGTGCATGCATCCAAATTGATCCTTCTTGAAATTGTCTTGTCTTTATCACAACAGGTGTACTAAATGTTTTCTTTTTTTAAACAGTGCGAGCCAGTGAGTACTGAATAAAGACGATCTTGTATGTGATACTGTCCACTATTTTTCAATACTATAGGCTCCCAGATTATTCATGAATAATATAAATTATCCGCACCCCCACCCCGTATTCCTCAAGATTGTTTTTACAGGTACTGTTGGAAACAGCTTCCGTGGTGACATTGCTTTAGACGATATAACCTTTACACCTGGACCGTGTGGAGGCTACCCCGCTGCAGCGTTATGTAACTATGAGTACGGATACGAGTCTTGCGGCTACACACAGAGTATCGATGACCAACTGGACTGGGTGTGGATGGATGTATTGACCGGAGAAACCCCTCCCACGGAATGGCCTGGTAAGATTTCGAAACATGAACTCAAAGAAAATCAATGTCACAAAAGGAAATATTCATATATTTCTTTGTATTATTCATGTTTGTTTGTTTGTCTTTTGTTTTTTGCCTCGATATTGAAAAGGAAAACGGACATTTCCAAAGCAAAATTGAGCTTGCTTGCAGAATACTAGAAATCCCTTCAGGAGTGGTTCTAAGAGAATTGTTTTCTTGTGGCGGAGGCTTGAAGAAACTTTCTTAAGAAGGAACTTGGGCTCCCAAGCCTCCCTTTAGAACAGCTACTGGACGCCAGCCTATCCCCAATTGAGCCTCGACCCCTTCTTTGTTACAAGCCACCTCGGAGATACAATAAAATTATGCAGATGAGAAGATCAAGGCTTTCTGTACCAATCGTAAAACCAACTGAGAAAAATGCTGGATAACTGAACATGAAAGTCATCTATGCATTATTGGCATATGCATCAACAGTTTATTCCATTTTTCACAGATGGAAAAGAGACTTATTTTCAAAAGGGAAGCAAAAGCTGTTCACGTAGCACCACCACCATGTTAGTGACTATATTGTAAAATACACGGTAAGACTACCATGTGCTAACTTGGAACTGGTCAAGTGTGTTTCATACTGTATGGCGAGAGGGGGTTGTGACAGCGCCGTCATAGGTTTGATCCGTAGATCTGGTCATAGGTTTGATCCGTATAAGCATATCGGAGCTCCGCAAGTAAATCTCTACGGGAGGAAAGTTTGTGCACCCCCTTGGAATTACTGACCAGTCAGGAACAACATCTGGTGACATTTTTAAGTCGTTCTCATCTAGCTATATTTTGCCTTTTCACCTAACTCTCAGTATTAGCCTATGTTTTTTTCTTTTTCTTTCTTGCAGGATATGGGTCTTTCATGTACGTGGACGGGTACAATCGGACAACGGGCGACACGGCTGTGCTTCATTCTCAAATGATGTCTCCAACTAATAACGATCACTGCTTTACTTTCGTCTACAAGCTGGACAAAGGCATGGGTTTGGACTTTATAAGCGTGGGACAGGATGGGTTACAAACAAAACTGAAGTCGTACAGTATGCCAGCTGAGATGACACATGTCGAGTATAACATACCGGTCGCTGAGCACCCCAGTATATATAAGGTAGGGATCTTGAGTCTTGGGCTGCACACCAAGGAGCAATGTGAAAGCCTTTTCTTCGACATCATTGCAACAAGGAATTATAGATAATGAAATAACTATTGTTATATCTAAATCTTTCGAATATTGAGAATGTAATACAGCATACAGTTTTATATTTCAATTTAGGAAAAGAATGGAATCTTGGATTCACATGTGTTTTTGAAAGCAAATTTCTTGTGCATGGATTGGCAATGATGCTGGGTAGCAGTGACGTCAATTCTTGCATGATTTGTTTCTAATAAGCTGATAAATAAACCATTACTGTCTTTAATGTGTATTCTTATAAAATGCCATGAAAGTAACGACCGGTCGCCAATGACTATAAGCAAACGTACACTCCTTTTATTCGAGACATCGACTGGATCTATGGGATCTCGACTATACCTACAGGAAACAGTACATTAGACTCTCCTTGATACATAGCTAGGTTCTTCTAGAGTACCCCAAGGCAGTGGATATTTGTATGTTTGTTTTCATCTAACTTCATTTGATAATTATATGCCTTGATAAAAAAATACATTGCAACATGATGTGTGCAAAGCCGCAAAATCTACCTTTGATTAGAAAAACGAATTCGTAGCCGTGCAAATACCAACCATCGGATTGTTGCACACATATTACAATCTCCTGTCTGTCACCGTTGCCCTGTGGAACACTGAGATAGTTGAAGAACTTTCTTTAACCAGACTCATGATTATTTCATTTTTGCAGGTTCATATGATAGCTACCGTACTAGACGGACAGACTGCAGGCCTTGCTGTCCTTGATAATACCTTCTTTGCCTTCGGTGCTTGTAGTAAGTGGTCGCTCAACTTACTCAACTGCATTAAAAACTTCCATTTTCTTCTTCTTCTACTTCTTCTTCTTGTTATTGTTATTGTTCTTCTTGTTCTTCATGGCATTCTTCTTCTCCTTCTTTTTCTTCTTCCTCTTTTGTATAACGTTTTGGGGATATAGTGGCACATCGAGGTTGGAGTGCCGCGCAAGAACGTCGTCTGAGTCAAATGATCTCAATCAATCTTTCAAAATCTCTGTTTCCGATCAACTCACAGAATCTATGCGGTTCACTTTGGTCTCTTGTGGATTTAAATGTCTATCAAAACCAGTCAAGCTATGGATTAGCTTTTGCCCTCTCACAACAAATTAGTGTGTGATATTTTCTTTGATATTTAAAGCTCACATAATGCCTTTTCTCAATGTGACTGTAACGTACTGTCCTTCTTTTAAGCAAGGTGGATATTTGTTTTAAGCAGAAACGTTTTCCCACTGTATGAAAATTAATGACAATTCAAGATATTTTACTGTTTTTTTTTAATTTTATTTTTTACTTTGAACTTTAAAGATGATGGCCAGCCAACTGAAGGTTCCGCAACTACAACAGTCGCTATTGTTCTGGGTATTCTACTCGGAGTAGCCGCTCTCGTTCTCCTTGCCTTGGGCGTCCTTCATTACCGCAACAAATCAGCAAAGTCAGATAATTACCCAACATCAATCTCCTACAAGAATGGCGGCTCTGGCTCCGTTAACCCATCCGATTTATCGAAAGACGTCGGTATCGATAATCCAACTTACAAAACTGCGCCATTTTCGAATGCGTAGCTCATAATAAACCCACTGGTTCGAATTCTATTGAACTATAAACTCTACATTGTTTAGATCGGTCTTAAGTGAATTATAACAAAGTAAGCTGAACCGAAATCTTAGTTTTCTCCCTTTTATTGAGGACTTACTCCTCGCGACGGATTTAAATAAATTTATAATACGGGCTTTCTATGGTATAGAGAATTCGTATAAAACATCTTAAAATAGAGGTTCATTGGATTTAGATATTAATTGAATTTGTATCGTTGTATAAGAAACGGCAAGGTCGAGCGAGAAACGTTCAAAGTAACGATTACAATCAATTTCAAAACAGTAAAATACAGCCCCATTTTTGCACTTGCAGTGCTCTCCGAAAACTGCCGAGATTTGCTTTGTCACTCAAGGTATCAAAATAATGTTAGCGTAACAGACGATGTCCCATAACAATGCTCATAATTATATTCAGTTATTTCTCTTAGTCTTACTTCATCAGCGTCATTGTAACTGTTTGATCTGTTGCCCCACTCTAAATTTAGGATATGTTTTTATTTTGATGAAAAATGCAGCGTTAAAAAAATTAAGGAATCAGTTGTAGCTGTACTATACGGATCATAAGAAAGACGACATTGTACATTTAGCTGCAAACACCAACGCATATGTGGTGGGCTGATATTTTAGCGGTTTTCTTTAATCGATCATTTTTCCTTGCCCTGAATGTTTTTAAGCAAAATATTAAAATTATCAGCATCAACATCCCTTTCCTTTTAAAATGGTGTGAAATACGTTCGTGTTTATAATCAATCAAACCCTTATCATTGACAAAATATTGCACTGAAAAAATGTTTTTTTCAATATTGGACGTCGTCTGCTAAAGCAGTGTTAGAAGAGTAAGGGTTATTATTTGTGTTAGAAGAAGCTTACCTGTACTATATCTTCACTTGGTCCCTGATGTGACGTCATCAAAACATCGCTAAGTTGTCTGGCGAATTGTTCGTAAATCCCAGATCATGAGAGATTCTTTTTATATGTGTTATTTTTTCACTATTCGATATGCAGTTGACCTAAAACTTATACGATTGTCATCTGTAAGCTTCCTGGTTTCTAGTGATACATAATTGGCCATATTGGTGACTTTGAATGAATGTCTTCTTTAAAATATTTTTTGTTTTGTTACGTTTTCTAAACTGATTTGTACCAAAATACTTTGTTTAGCTGTTTAAGGGGTTAGGCTCGACTATAGCACATGTGATATTATCTGGTCCCTTTTACCAACCAATAGTGTCTCTTCTTGTATATGTAAAATCATTGTATGAAATGTATGTATTACTGTTGGTAAATAAATCAAATCAAAATAAAATACCTGATGACAATAATGGGTCGCAGTATCCCAATTTGTGACAATCATGTAGTGTGAAACTGATGAAATATCTCCAAATACGATTTGCATTTCAGCTAGTCTAATAACTGTAAATTTGTGAATTTAAAACTTGTTTATACACGGACCAAAGACTAAATATACTATTTATGAGTTTCTGAGGCCAACAAGTGAAATAATGATAATATTGAACAATGTCATGGCATTTGTGTAGGTAAACTGTAAGAAACTTTAAACAATGGGAATTATTACAGTAGATGAGAATTCTGAAGTGAAAGGAGATCACGAAGTGTAAAGAATAATTTGTGTTAATGTTTTATATTGACAAATTAAAATCCAGATTTAACCGACAACCATTTTTCTTTGTAACCAGAAGTATTGTTGTTTATGAGTTCCTATTGTCTCTTTGTATTTTATGTTTAATGCATGCTCATTGGATGGGAATAAATCAAAGACAACATTGAATGAGGAGCAAATAATTCATCTGTTTGATTTATTTCTCTTAATTCCTGCATCTCTTAACTATTTTGTATCATATAGTCTTTTTTTCGAGAAGTCGAGAAGTTATCATGAATGTATATATTTTCACAAAATTGAAGAAAGGTATCTTTTAAAAAAGTTGATTAGAAAAATCCCGGTAACGTAAACCCTACAAACGGACACCGGCTGTATATTTCATGGGCATTTAGGTCGTTTTTTTCTTATGCTCGATACGCTACTAAAAAATGTAAGTACGTCAAAAGACCTGAAAATAGTCACTTAGTATACAATAATATTTATTCATATATGAAAGTCTACTTCACCCATTGTGCCTATCTTAATTCGGAACATAACTCTTCGTCCCACAGATGAAGTATAGTGTTAAGTAACTGTTGAGATTAAGTGCACTTATCATAAATCAAATATATTGATATTGATTGATAATGTCAATTTGTCATTGACTGTTCGAGTCTTATCTGTTTTTACTCGATATACGAGTAGTCTAGGTGCAATTGTAGTAAAACATATATAATTATAAAGACCAATCAAGGGAGAAAAGAAAAGTGTCCCTTTTTAATGAGAAACCAATTTCAAATGAAACAAATAAATGTGGGTTTTTTTTTTATAGACAAGCGGTCTGTCTTTAACTGTGGTTGCTAAAGCAGGTTTGACTATATTGTACTGTTTGCCATAGTCATTGATAATATTTTTCTCCATAACAAATAATTAAAAGTTGTACGGATGCGATATCATTTTGTCTCGATTTCATTCGTAAAACAAAAATACACGATTATTTATACTTTATTTACAACTTCTTCAAATATACACGTTCATGTATTAGACATAAGGTGTTAATTCATATGAAAATACATGGATAAAATAAAGCGTTGAAAGTATGACAAGGTATGAATTATTTGTTTTGTTTTGCTTCCAGTAAAATTAAACTGATTTGATGAATTTGTTCATTATCCCATTAAATATGGAAATACAATACTATGCATTCGACAGGTCAAGTATATGTACATAACGTTTAATTAAATCTGAATCGACGTATTAATATTCTGTAACAAACTTACATTTTGAAAACACGGAGTTGTAAGGAACTTGTAAATATTCAAGTGGATAAACTGGTCTATGGCGTCAAACATCCGAATACATCTGGAGTAATAGCATAAGAATGAGGGACAGATTGATAAGATCAAGCATTGGACGGGAATGTCTTTTGCAGCAGATGAAGAGGACTTCTGAATATATCAGTGGAGAACCTGTGTTTCAAGATTGTGGTCGCCCCATCGGCCGCCAAGCCATCAGAAATAGATCTTGAATAAAAATACGGAAGGGGTTATAAACAATCTCGGCGGGACGCTATTCATCAACGTAATGAAGGCAAATTATCGCTCTATCAGAACCAAAGTGCATGATATAAAAATTAGACAATTGCATGTTGATTCAACAACGGGGTCCAAATGCTAATTTGGGTCCAGGTAGATTTGTACAAAATAACCACATTCTGATTTGAATTTAATCAACAATGATAAGCAAATATAGCAAGAAAACATAGCCATGACGGGCAACCTCGGGTAACTGGATATCTTACAGAAATAATTTAAGGCGAGACGGGTATGAAAGGATGGAAATTATGGAGAAGGCTAGAAACAGAAAGTTATGGAACACCATGATCATTCCCAAAATGACGAAAGTCAATGGATACGGCACAAGATAAAGTGTGTGAAAGAGTGAGAGAGAGAGAGAGAGAGAGAGAGAGAATAGTTGATATTTTCGGAAATTTTCTTTGAATTTCCGGTTGGGTCTAAATTGATTTGGCCCAAATAGCATGTATAATTTGAATTTTTCAAGGAGTATAGGTCCCTACCTGACTGTTTGAGATTGTTTGTAGTTGCCTGCAGTGAAATGGTTCTAGCCATTATACATGGTGCAGAAGGGGCCCAATTTGATGCTCTTTGCAACGGGAAGTTGAGATGTTTATGTTTTAATAGTACACACTTTGATTCTACAGCAACTACATATTTAATCATGGATTTCATGATATATCTTCTAGAGTAATCCTCCCAGTACATTTAGGTACCATTTTCATTTGAATCTCTGCATGCATCACTGAATATCAGACAATCTTTTCAAGACTGCCAGATCTCCCTTGCGCCAAGCTACTGGGTGAGGAATAAAATAGTGCATTGAACAAAGACAGTCAGACACGCGCACACGCACACACAACACACACGGTTATTGTTTCATAATTACCCCTTTTCTGATTGAGCATTGATTTTTATCAAGATCGCTGGATGTTTAAGTGGCATAACCCTAAAAATCTTTCCCTTTTGTACACATTCACTACCACCATCATGTCATTGCCATTATCATTGTCATCATCTTAATCTTGATCATCTGTACCTAAATGTACTGGGAGGATAACTCTATCAAGATATATCATGAAACCCATGATTAAATATTCATACTTCAAACAATACAACTTTTAAAAAGTGGGACATTTTTTCTGGCTCACTTTGTTCGTGTCCTCTGGTATCCGCACCTCCTGAATTTAAAACTGCGTTGTACATTTCGAGATGCCGCCGTGAGGGACCCGCACGGGGCAATATTCATTTTAAATGGCCCCCTGACGGCAGACGCCTGTTGTTGTGCATATCATCCGGGGCTCTTGAGGGGCCCGTGAGGGCGCCGTTAGGTACACGTACGAAACCCTTGAACATCGCAAGGGGCCCGTAAAGATTTTTCATGAGAATTGACCCAAAAAATCGTGAGGGGCCCGTCCGGGCACCGTCCGGAGCCCGCATGGGACCCGCCAGGTGCCCTACGGGCCCTATACGGGCTTTATACGGCCTGATAAAACGGTCAGATAAAAACACCGGGAGAATTGGGAGCAGCCAGCTCAGCACCACGGCGCCCGTACGGCTTAAAAAAAACTGTCACGGTGCCCGTAGGAACTTTACGGCAACCGGCCGGACACCGTCCGAAAATTCCCAAAATGTCTGTTTTTACTCGCCGTACGGGCCCCGGAGTGTATGTGAAAGCCCCATCGGTGCCTGTTGCTCCCCCCATGATTCCCCTTTTTCATATGTTATTTGAGAGCTGGTTTGATGAGATAACCACCAGTCAGTGACCTTACAGGGAGGTTTAAACCCTCCTGGCCAAACTAGTGCAGACGGGCTTTAAGAATGGTCCGTTCACCGTTCTGAGGGTTAATCGTCATGCAGGGGTAGTTGCCCAAGATGATTGTCCTAGTGGTGACTACCCTGAGGTAATTGTCCTCGTTGCAGTCCTGCGGGATAGTTGCCCTCAGAGAGTAGTTGTCCGGGGGTATTTTTCGTAGGGGTAATTGTCTGGCCCATGAAAGTAGTTCACTATCCAGATATGCTATTTTCACATGATGAAAGAATTTGCAGATGACAGAATTTAAGGGAAAAAAGAAAGAAAACAAGTTACAGTTTAAAGACAAAGTTAATTGAGGAAAAGAGAAAACTTTTCTCCGGCTTTGCTATAAAACCCGATTAAACAGAATGATGGAAGAGGGAGAGAGAGAGAAAGAGCTAGAGGAGACAAATTAATGTCAATTCAAGGTCGGTATGGCATGTCATTGTCCTACCTAAATAGGATAGAAGTATGGGCATTTCAACGGCAATATGCAGAGAAGTTCAACCAAGTAAAGTCTAATGCAACCATCGAAAAAAACATTTAGATATACTTAACCGCGAAACAAAACGCCTATTGATAGGTCTATAAAGTCTTCCGTCAACACAAGCATGTCTATAATTTCTTAAGATTTATTTCCCGAGGTTAGAGGTTATATTAATTATGTTGATACTTTTTATAGCTCCATTAAAATATTTATCCATTTTATGAAAGGTCCAATGTTCCTTCCTGTTTTCTCGTGTCCATTGATCAACGCGATTCATACATAGTTCATGGGAGCTTATGAGACTAATAGCACGTAAAATCATTAATCTTAAATGACATTGCATGTTTTAAAAACTCGATATACAAATATTATAAAAGAGCAATTCTCTTATGGTACTGAATTTGTAATCATGAATATTAGTTTACAATAAATAATTCCGTTCTCAGGAGATTGAAATATTTCTCGTCAAAATCTCTTGCTCTGTCCCGAATTGCTCCGTCCCACGTCAGCTGCAGATGTCGAATAAGTTTTAATTAATTGAATTAAAGCAAGAAATTGTCTTAATCTATAAATTAAAAGTGACCCTTTGTAAAACAAAACTATCTGTTTTATATATATAGATATCTAGTCTTACCTCAATTATTAAGTAAAATCTACTGATAGTATAAATTACTTGAGCGAATCTGTTCTATTGTTGCTTACTTAAACCATAAACTTATTGATAAACATGTATAAATGGTGAAGTTGATCACCGAACTTAATTCAACGACCTAGTGATCGATTTTGCACGATTATATTTGGATTTCCTATATAAATCAAGTATCCAATTTTGCATCAATAAATCTGGTCCAGCACTGAAAATATCATTTTTGGTAAATTCCACCAAGTATAAAATAGGTACAAACCCATATATTTACTAACAACTCAGTGAGACAACGACAACAAAGTAATAACTACAAACACCTTCTTGTTTATTTAAGGATGATGTGCTGCCATAAATGGGTTCTAAAATTGAATAAAGTTCGCGCGATCTCATTTCATTGGTCGCCTGCGGAGAGTCAAAAGGGCGTTAAATAAAATCACCCAGCATCGAGTGAATAGGGATTTTTAGATTTGCACAAAGACAACGCGGATTGCTACGATCGACGTCCTCTTAATGCACTGCCTTGAATGGACGTCACGCGTATCGGTCCACGCAAATCTAAAAGTCCCTAATGTCATTCTGGCTCTTACGATTTATTGTGTGGACTACATTCTTACCTTCTCTCTCTCTCTCTCTCTCTCTCTCTCTCTTTCTTTATTCTATTTTAGTCTTTCTATCCGCGTTTGTGTTGCTCAGTCTTCCCTCTCATTTCTGTTATCTCTGTAAATATTAAACATTGTCTGACACGTTAGATTACGCTTTAAATGAGAAAGAGTCATTTCATTTGAAACGTGCAGTGATTCGCTTACCACGATGATTTCTGTTCCAGGTGTGAGGAATATTGTCTTTTGTTTATTCCTGCTGCCATGTTTATGTAAGTAATATTTACTATGATTACTTTTTGACTAATAATAGGCAAGGCAAACCTCATAGACGCATACGTTACCTTGACAAAGACATGGATCAAATTTTCATGTAAGACGACGAATAAATCGTCTTTTATATTCATCAGCGAAAAACATTGATTTATCAATGCCGACTCTTTCTAAAACCACTTACCACTCCTGAAGACGGACAGTCAACCTGTCCGAAACGTCAAGTCTACTCTCCTGCTCCTGCTCTGCAACTCTACTCGCCAACTCAAGCCAGCTTCTCACATCTACT
>BEXV01000634.1:138482-153168 GCA_003118195.1 Hemicentrotus pulcherrimus | reverse complement strand
GAGAGAGAGAGAGAGAGAGAGAGAGAGAGAGAGAGAGAGAGAGAGAGAGAGAGCAAGCGCACGTCTATTCATCAGAAAGGTCTATCAATCAGCAGCAAAGACAAGTTTCTACTCTCCATGATGGTGTGCTCTACAAAGCTGACTCAAAATGGTTAGGAAAGGGGGAGGGTGGCAAGTGATGAATAGGCAAAATAAAATGAGAAAGGGGAGATAAAATTGCAGTATGTAAGTCACGACAAATTTGACCCAAAGTCATCCTACTTGGAGAAAAAAAGAGAAGAAAATATCTTGAAAAAGCAATTCAGAAAAGAGGAATGGAGGAGGTTGATGTAAATTGTAATATTTGAAAAATGGTTTTATGATGCTGATTACAAAATCCTTTGTAGCACAAAACAAGAGATTTAATGAGACATATTACCTTTGGGAAAAAAAGACATTGTAAAAGAGAAGGGAGACTGAGACAGAGACATTGAGTCACCCTGTAGAGTCCATAAACATTCCATATTTACATGCATAGACAATGTTGTATAACCAATTGTCCAAATAAGATATATATTACCAATACCTTGATTGCAATATCTGTTTACAGTTGATCTTCTTGGGTTATTGAAGTGGAGAGCAGAGCCTGATACCATCAGACAGAGTCTTGAATCACTCATGAAAGTGGATGGTGAGGAGGTTGTCAAGGTAACCACACTTCATCTTTGAAGTGAATGTCAAGATTGTTGTTGTATGTAGTATAGAATTTAGTATCTAAATGACATAGTATGGTATCATTACTTGATGCTTTTACAAGATCTAATTGAATTATACTCCTATACAAAAACACTCAAGGGAGCTTTTAGAATGAACTTTATGTGATGATAGGAATCAGTATTTATTATCCACTGAATTGAAGCATTACTTTCAATTTAGGGCCATTTAATGTTATCAAATGCCACTATATTGCTGAACACTCATCAAATACAAGGTTGAATTAGAAACCAGAAGAGTTCAATGATTCTACATAATACTGTAAGGTTGGCCATCAGTGGGGTTGCAATTGAAGACATGAGTTTTGTTTTTGTTGTTGTTGAATTTGTGATCCTGTTAGTATAAATATTTTGTATTGAATACGTAGACCCATATTGTAGAAATGTAGACAGTGTATGTGGACACAAATGCTCAATCCTCAAGCTCATATTGATATCAGAGCAATACAAGTAAGACTTTATGGTGCACTCGAGGGCTATATGACCCCTGCCCCCCCTCCCACTGTAAGGCCTTAAAAAAAGAAAATGTTGTATTGCCCTATGTGACCGTCTCAAAAATCTTGAAATCTACAGTTTGCTTTTAATTTGTTGTTTTTCTTTAAACAGTTTTTAGAAAAAATATGTATTAAAGCATTCAAAACTGAGGAATATCAGCCCAAAGAGGGAGTTTAAAAAAAAGAAAAAGTTAGAAAAATTAAAAAGATTTCCGACCGACCGACCCATGTTTTNTGATGCAGGTTATTATGTAGTTATTTGATTGATGCAAATATCAGACGCAGGCTAGAACAATCAGTGCCATACAAGATTAATTTCTAGGAAGAGATCCCTCCACCCATTCCGGGATTTCAAGACCGTTTATAAAAATTGTCATTATTTTTTTTGATTATTTTTCTCTCTACTAACCCCAATACTAACCCTTAACCCCGCCAGGGTCGTTGCCCCTGGAACCCCTTTTAATCTTCTTCCTTTTGGGTAATTTTTCTGTGTCATCCCTGTAATCTACAATATCAGATACTTGTGAATATTTAAAACGTTATTCAAGTCAGATCTAGCCATTTCAGAAACTGTCGATTTACCGGGGGTCAATATAGGTAACTTTTGAGTTTTTGCCTTTGCGCCAAAATGGAAAATTCATTTCAGATTTGAACAAAAACATGTATGTTGTTGAGCGGTGACAATTAACAAGACAAATACTTCTCTAATATTCCTTGCATTCCTGTATTTATTAATTTGCTTTTCCTATACAGGTGTTCATCATAGGATTAATAGCAGATAGGAAGTACCAGCAGTTTAGACCAGTACTGGATACATACATCAATGAACACTACAGTGTGACATTCGCTGACCAGTAAGTAGTACCCTCAGGAAACCACACAACTGCAAGTTAGATCGATTACTTATAAACCCCAAGGGCATAGTTATGTCATGGGTAATGATAGCAATGATGATTAGTCATATATTAAAGGCATCGTTTAACAATGTTAAATCTGAGATGCAGGGCCCTACGTGTAATCAGTTTCTGTGATATGGTTTAATATTGATGCCCTTAGAAAATTGCGCTTCAAAATGTTCAAGGAGTCCCTCAAAAAAGTAAAAATCTTTGAGTGACCAGTTTTACCATACTCCTTTTCCCCAATAGACTGTAGTGTGATGAAAACCGTTAGGAAAAGGCAAAATCTGATTTTGATTTCCAATCGTAAATATCTTGATAATCAGACGGGCGATCAGGTTGTAAAAGTCATGGGGTTCCTGACTGACCTAAAGGTTTATGATTATGATTGCAGCATGAGCTAAATCCAGGATTTTGTTTCAGAATCTGAGACAAAGTTACACAATCCCTTCAATTGAGGTGCAGTAAATTTATAAGATGTTACAGCGATAATCTTAATTTTATTAGCAATAACAATAAATATCGCTCATTTTACGAATTGACCTTCATTAAGTGACCTTCATAACTTTTTTTTCTTGGAGCAAATTTTCTATTTTAAACAACACTCGGATGATCCATTCCATTTATCCTAACAAGTGGTATTCTCCATTAACCATTAAATAATTGGGTTCAAATATTTTGGTTTTAAACCATAGGAAATGAATGTTTAACTGATAATTGCTAATAAAGCTCCGTGTTTTGATGATTGGCCTGGGGGGTGTTTCACAAAGATCCTAAGTAGAAACTTTACCCTAAGTTGGACCTAAAAATTATGAAGAGCCATTTGAAGCCTTAAAATGAAATATATTCAAAAGCAGAAATTCAAGTATTTTAGACTTTTCATAAATTCCACATCAAGAACATGAAGTCTCCTTGATAATAGAAAACATGAATGATTTGAATCAACATTTTATGCCTCTAAAAATAACTTTTCAAAATATATTTAAAGATGCTAACAACTTTCCATAATTTTTCAGTCCAACTTAGAGATCAGTTCAACTTAGGATCTTTTTGAAACCCCCCCCCCCCCCAGTTCCGTTTGTCAGTATTAATTACAGTTATCATTATACATCTATTGCTTTATTACAGCAAACTTGCCAAAGTATTGAAAGACTTGTTAGACAGTGCTGGTGAGTTAGACAGTCCTACGCAGCTACTACAAGCCCTCAAAGCCATTGAGTATCTCTTCAAGTTCATCCTCAGGTCCAGGAAACTCTTTGTGGCGTAAGTTCTTCTAAGTCTCTTTGTGATGGTCTAGTAGATCTTTTTGTTCGTTCTGTTAATTCAATCTATTTTAGGATAATGTACATACATGTATCTACTTCAGAGGCTATATGATCAAAACCACCTTCAATTTCAGGGAAGCATGCAGTGTGCATGACCTTGCTGTTATTTTTTTCTCACAATTCGTTTTAAATTTTTGAGAGATTACATACATAATAATAAGGACAATGATTTATTTATTCAAAAATTTGCATTACAGCCCAGGCGCTGAATTGTACAATATTTCTTACCAAATTATCTACATGTTAAAAAAAAAAACACTAAATAGAATCATAATGATACAAGTAAACAATTTTGATGCAATTGTAAAGTACTTGTGAGTGTAATTCACGGAGCACATGTGAGTCTACCATTCAATGAGTAGTATGTTTTAGATGTGTAGGTGAAGGTTCAGCAATGTCTATCTTGTATTGAATCATGTGCATACTACTTTACAACCACCAACAAAAGGTTTTATGTATGGACAGAGACAGGAGGCTCAGAAACTGGTTGAAGTGGCACTTAATTTAGATGGAAATAAGTTTTGAAGTGATTAATTGATGAATATTATTTTTCTTGTGACTTACTAGTCTGCACGGGGAGGCAACGGGTAAACAAGGATTCGAGTGTTCCATACGAGAGGTCTTCCGTTCCCTCAACTGGCTGATGACATACACGGATGACCTCATGGTACTATGCCAAGTAAGTAATAAATCTACAAGAATGTAGCTCGATTGCTCAGTCTGTAGAGCAGTGGTCTCGTAATCTGGTGACCCGTGTTTTAAACCAAGTCGATGTGCTATTGCCCTTTGGTAAGGCATTAATCCTCATTACCAGGTTCCTCTGAGAGGACCTAATGCTGTCGGCCATCTGGTTGCTTTCTATCAAGCATTTATGCTTTCTTAGCAGTCCTGTTAAATAACCACCACCACTTAAAATAAGATGGACTGAAGCAACTTCACCAGAAACTAAGTTTAATGGTACAAAAGCAGTTAGATTACAGACCCCTTAAGTCATTCTGACTATTGAATAAAGGAAAGTCATACTGTATATCCCACTAGCATTCATTTATTATGGTCAAGGACTATGGCATCTGTCTTGACAAGTTCATCTTCATTGCAAACCAAGCATAAACTCTTATTCAGGGATTTCAATTTTCAGGCAATTGCCTGATTTCAGGATCTGGCAAGTTATTTCAGACGATAGTTCAGGCTTTTTTGTGTACAAAATAGCTCAATCTAGGTGATTTTCAGGCCCTCTGATCAATTCTAAGTGGCATCCCTGCTTATTTTCTTGTTCCTCTGTAGGGAGCTGCCATGAGATTTCTCCCGCACATCATCCAAGACACCATGCAACAGTTCAACCCCAAGGAGCTTGCCATTCACCTCAAGGAGTTCATCCTCAATCTCCCTCCTGACCGTCTGGTCAAGCAGAAGCTGGAATGTCTCAGAGACTTTGTCCAGAGTGAGATCTTCAAAGTCAGAGGTATGACATAAACCTGAAGTGGAAGGGATTTTTGTAATTGGGGGTAGTGACTGTTAAAGAATTCAATTTTTTAGTGATGACAATATTGATACTGTGCCCATATCCACCTGTAGAGATACTAAAGGCTCCTACATCATGTATTTCTGATAAATTCCTCTTACATAAGAATTAAGTGTAGAGTAATGTAGATGGTTATTTAACATTATTTCGTGAAAATCCTGAAAAAATGTTAAAGGGCACATATGTCTTTACTTTGCTGTGGTTCATATTCATTTTAGTTAATAGAGAACACAGCATGAACTTTGTTTGCAATTTTTGAACCTCTGATTTTTTTTTAGAAAAACGTTTTTCATGAGGTAGGGGACATGTGGCTTTCTGGGAGTAACTTTGTTTCAAATGATTTGACTGTTTAAAGATAAACTTGAGTTCTGGTAAAAAAAAAAAAATTGAATTCTCACAGAATCAAACAAAACGTACACTTAATGTTCAAGATTAAAAATAAATGTCATTTGCCAAACAATTTTGGTAGAAAATATATACTGGCTGAGTAATGAGCATAGAAATATAAGGAAATCAAGGTTAGTAGCCCGACACCATTTGTGTAGTCCCATATACATCTTTCTGTGTACAGTGCTTGTTGCTTTACCAAGACTGTGCCAAATTTATTATGATTTTGATGACTCCAGAACCTTGCAGTACACACAAATACTTACATGCTACATGATCAACTTTTTCTGATCCATTCCACACCTTTTCTTTCACAATACAATCGGATGACCAGAACTCAACTTTGTCTTTAATGATTCTATTTGATAGAATGCAGGGCAGTACTGCTTCCTATGATGACCAGTCAACTCAACATGCTGATCTTGAAGAGAGAGGAGATGAAAGCATGCGCTGAGCTCTTCCAAGAGATCCTCGATACATTATGGCAGAAGGAAACGGTAAGAATTGTAGACCGTGCTCATTGCAAACATTCAAATACTAGTATATAGGAACGACATGGACACCAGTCAGTGATGAACCTGAGGGCTGCACTGGGTATTGTTCATGTCAAATCTTGATTTGTCAACCCATTGTAATATTTTAATTGCATTTTTTGTTTGCCTTTGAAATGCTGAAACCATGACATGATCTCACCCTAATAGGGTGTTTTCCTTCAACTAAAGTATAAGATGTAATACCAGATGTAATACCCTACTATATGTGTCTTTGTGTCTGTTCTACTTATGTGCAATACATCTTTTCATTATTGAGAAATATACGAATGTCAATCCATCTTGTGTCTAATCTGATTGTAGTCCCTATAAATACGATGAGAGGATCTATGACTTTATATTATTGAAACACAAACCCTGATACTTGTACCTTGCCACAAATATCTGGAATTTACCATATCCAAACTTAACAAATACCGGAATGATTCGGTACACTGCAGATGATTTTTCTTTATTTTTTTGTCTTTTCTTACCCTATAGAATTGTACCCATGGAGACACAGCTGAAGTGATGCATGTTTTACTACGTACAGTCATCCAAGCAGTCATCTACATGTACATGCAGCAAGACCTCAGTCTCATTGTAAGTTTACATGACCTTGGAGTTGTTTCACAAAGATTCTAAGTCGAACTTTACTCTAAGTTGGACTTCAAAATTATGGAGAGCCATTTGTAGCCTTAAAATAAATTATATTCAAAAGCAAAAATTCAAGTGTTTAAGACTTTTCATGAATTCCACACCAAGAACATGATATCTCCCATGATAGAAGAAAATATGAATGATTTGAATCAACATTTTATGCCTTTTAAAATAACTTTTTCAAAATATTTTCAAAGATGCTAACGGCTTTCCATAATTGTTAACTGAGAGATAAGTTGAACTTAGGATCTTTGAGTTGATTTGATCTTCAAGATCTTGGAATGATTTTGGAATGATCTGTGAGAGTGGAGCATTCATGACTCCCAAATATTTTGTAAAATTAGGCTTCAACACTAACTCTTCCAAGTTTTAATCTGCCCACCGAATACTTGCACAATTCTATCTATGGCAGGTTTAACTATATGAAACTTTTTCTTCTCTCCCAGGGCAAGTATGTGGCTTGTATGATCAGTCTACTGAGGCAGATGAGCGACTACCACTATCAGGAGTACATCAATCAGTTTCCTACCAGGACAGATCTGACAGACTTCCTCATGGAAATCTTCCTCGTCTTCAAGGACCTTGTCTCCAAAAATGTCTTCCCCAACGACTGGTCCATGATGATCCTCCAGCTCAACAGGTAGAGTGACGAAACCATCCCACCAGATAAATATCTTGATTCTTTATTCTTTCAGACTTTCGTCAGATTTTATAAGTAGCTAGCAGTGAAGTAGCAAAACTTTTCTCGTAACCTTTTTTGAATGTCTTGGTTTTGACCTTTAATCCGAAAGGCCAAATCATCCAGGCTCCGTCTTTTACAGAGTTGTGATCGATCTAAATTGATTGGAAGTCCTCCAATCAATTGCAAGTTTGTGGTCTCCTATCTCTCATGTACATAGTTGGGATTGATATCAACTCTTTTTATGATGGGGCTCAGGGCCGGTATTCAATTCAATACTTAGCAAAAGTAAGAAATTTACTAAGTAAATGGCTAAGCTAAGAAATTTACTTATCTCATATTCAAATCGCATTTTAGACTTATACTTACGGAAGACAAAATTTAAGTAAAATACAAACTGATAAGCATCGTGACATTACACGGTCAATCAAAAGTAATGCCCAATTAATGTGCGCTGATATAATTGTGTACAGGTTATAATACTGCGTAAGAAAACTGTATGCCTGCCAATCAAGGCCTCCAAATAATTGGCTTAAGTCTGGTAGGGAGCTGTCTTAAAATTAGGGTAAAATCCTTAGCCACAAGTTTGAATTGAATACCAAAATTGGCTAAGTATTTTAGCTATGCCAAATACTAAGTAAAAAGCTTAGATTTTGTACTTAAGTATTAAATTGAATACAGGTCCAGGTCTCGGGACTCAAGGATTTTACCAAATAACTGAAAGCCAGCTTGTATGTCTGAAATGTGTGTTAGGATTGCTCCTGTACTTTTGAGCCACACAGTAATTAGATCATCCCCATTTCACTGTCCTTGGTTGGTGCCTTGGTGCCCCGACATCAAATGTGGCTGGAATTCCAGTAAAGGAAGAAGATTTGTATTCTGTACCAGATAAAATTTGTGAAAACAAGTTGCAAAATGATTTCAAAGTAATACGGGAGCAGGATTTAACAGTAATTCCATTCTGCATTTCATATATCTGATGCTAAGGAAGCCATGTTGAACAGAAGATAGCATCATTAAATTATTTATTTTGCTTTGAACTTTAGAATTTTGCACAATTAAACCACAGTAGGAGACTTATTAGATGCTGAATAAAATATTCCAAATTTCATCTGAATTTAAACTGTATTATTTATTTGTTTGACAGTGTGATCCTCCTTGCGATGAAGCAGTTTGCCAGAGTTCTTCACCGCTCCTTTGTGCGCATCGAGGACTTTGAATTCCAGCTCTGGAATAACTTCTTTCATCTATCGGTAGCTTTTGTTACCCAAGATTCCTTGCAGCTTGAGAACCTCTTACAAACCAAACGCAATAACATCATTGACAGGTCAGTTACTTTTTCCACTTTTATATGTGTGTATTTGTAAGGCTTGTCTAGTTTTTTTGTTTGTTTCTGTTGTTATACATGTTTTCTTTGGGGCAAAATAAGTTTATGTAATTTCAAATCTTTATTATGTTCATCACATTTTGTTTAATTATTTTTTGGGCGATATCTCGACAAACTCATTTTATTTGGGCTTTTATAACATATTGTTTGATATTTTATGTATGTATATTCTAGTGAAAGATTTTGCATCTTATTTACAGTACCTTTTGCAAATGTATGTGTTCTTTTAATGTGATTTTTAAGAAAATGAATAACCGTAATTGAATTGATTTCATGATAAATTTGATGATTATTTATATCGCATCAATATTTCCAATCCTTGAGCTATAAATTTACTTGATGAGGCCCTGGATTCTCATCAAGTGTGTCCGACCTCTCCATTATCTGGGATGTACATCAGACATTAAAGATACTGTGTCCCTTTTGCAGCCAACATCAAATTCTGTAGAACTTTGTAGGAATTATGAATATGTCATATATGTCCTGTCTGTGAAATTTAAACATTAGCAGTGTCCTAATATTCACATTATGCAAGAAAACCTGTTTACTTGCTAGACTTCACTGTCAGACACTATTGAGTGACTGACTGGCTTTTTTCCTTTTTTGGTAATGACATACATAAAATGAGCTGTAAAGGGTACATGAGCATTTGTCTACAGCAATAACCCACTTCTTGTAATGGCCAAAATTAATCTGATTGAATCTTTGCGCACCATGAAACGTACGACCATTTGGTACAATGGTCTAAAAATCAGACTATTACTTACTGGCTCTATAGCTCTTAAGTCGATTTGACATTTAATAGTTATTATTTAGTATTAGTATTATCTTTCAAATGCATTGGAACTTTACCTTTTCATTTTTTTGGCCTGCAAATGGGACATAGTACCTTTAATGCTCAGTGTGCTGGCAGAATTTGCTACAAAATTTGTTTGTCTGTGATATGAAGTTAGGCTTTGGGAAGTGATTGGTTATAGGTTAAGTTAGCCGCAAAGCAATAGTTGCTGGATCATCGTTTAATGGCATCCTGGGCAAAGGCCATACGTGTATATGCCATCAATACGTATCAAAACCTAACATTTTTAAATCTAACAAACACTGATTGTGTACTCCTTTGGCTATCAACTCTTAGTATTATACATTTGATTACCTTTTGTTGTTGTTAGTTGAGCATAGTAATCAACAGATCTCAATTCATTCTTGATACATTGATCATTTTTGATGCCCCCTACAGGTACGGAGACATGAGGAGAGAGGTCTCGTTTGAGATCATCCGTACCATGTGGAACTATCTTGGCAAGAACAAGATCAAGTTCATCCCTGGTCTGATTGGTCCATTCCTGGAGGTTGCCCTGGTACCGGAGGTGGAGCTTCGGAAGGCTACCATCCCCATCTTCTTTGATATGATCAACTGTGAGTTCAGCATCAAGAATAACTTCAAGATGGTGAGTTTTAAGTGTGACAATGTCATAATTATATTATTTATATTGGATTCTTATATAGCGCACGTGTCGACCTTGCAATGTCCTTAAGGCGCTCCAACATTACCCTGCTATGCTAGGCTGCCGATTTCTACTCTCACAGCATTTAAGGAATTCCTTCCTACCGGTTCCCATTTAACACCTGGGTGGAGAGTGGCAAGTGTAAATTCATGTCTTGCCAAAGGACATTAGTGCAGCGGCAGGACTCTAACCACGGACCCTGTAGTAGTCCAATGATTGTTCCAATCAGGACCCTGGTCGAATCTACCTTTTGTCTTGCCTTGAATCTTGACATTTTCATATTTGTATTGTACGTTTGTGCCAAGATGTCGGATAGACTATACATACGAACAGAAGACCAATATTTGCCATCTCAAGGGATTGACATCAGCAGGGGTCCACAAAGTAGCAAAATTCTTTGAGCCTCATTTTAGTAAAATTTGATCCAGATGAAGTTAAACTTGAGCATGAGATTACTTGCAACTCGTAGCATTAACAACAGCCAATGGGTAAAAGGACTCACCATTGATTTTTGTGTTGTTGTCAATCACAACTCTGTTTAAAATGGTACCCATTAATTATTTGTCTGTTTGTTTTTCCCCAAAATTAAATTTTTGTGTGACACAAATCCTTTCTTCCTTAACATTACAGTTTGAGCGAGAGATTATTGGTCAGCTCGATGCGCTGGTAGAAGGCGGACGTGGGGATTTATCGTTCAAAGGTCTCTTCAAAGAAATGTAAGTTGGTTTACCATTTGAACCTTGAGTGGAATTTTGCTTTATACCAACACACTTCCAATCAGCAAGTTACAATTAAGGTTTCACTGCTAGATTTAGATTAGTACATGCATTAGGTAACTAGTGTTAACTCATAATTGGGTTCAGTAGCGATTTGTAGCAAATGTAAAGAATTGTATCCTAATTGTTTTGCATCATTTAAAAAAAAAAAAAAAAACTTTATTTAGGACAAAAAGAGTGTGAGATATAGGCCACGAGATAAAAGGCAAGGCTTTATTTATTTGGTCAGTGTTCATAGTAGCTGACAGGTGCAGCTCAACTCCATTTGTAAATCATTCCCCCCTAAATTCCTCACTTGTATAGTCTATATTTCCTTCACATCTTTCAATTGGGCTGATTTTACAACTAAGATGTCTGAGTATTTTCTGAGCTAGACCTTTTGTTCTGTTTCACATGACAAGTTTTATTTTATTAAAACATATTTGGGGCTTACCCCCGTAACTAAGATCGATTGATCGATCTGTATTGAAAAAAAAAACAAGTCCGAAAAAATCTTGGAACCAGCCGAACTTGAACCTGCATCTACTGCTTGCCAGTCAGTAAGCCACAAATATGTTTAAATAATTGAAATTTCTTCCAGGGAGCATTAAATTTATAAAAGTTTTATTTTGCTGTATATGAATGTATGTTCACGTTTTTATTTTGTGACGCAGCCTGTGTGATTTCTGTGGAAAGCATCAGTACTTAAACCAGAGTGGTGTGCACTTTGTGAACCTGGTGACGAAGCTGCTGGACAGACTTCTAGACTACCGGGCAATCATACATACAGACAACAAGGAGAACAGAATGAGCTGCATTGTCAATCTCCTGGTTAGTCGACCCTCCTCTAGTGACCGTCTGTTCTATAGAGGCCATCTTTTTTGCGTACCCGAGTAGTTTTCTTATTAAAATCTCATCATAAACGGCAGCTGTCTACAGAGACCAATTGCTGCATTTTCTTTTAGCCGTAGTATATAAATTTCACACATATTCATATGCACAGGGAAAGTAAACCCTTTGTTATTTTTGTCATGCGGCTTTCTGTGTATGCAAGTTTAGTAGGAAACCCTCATTGATGTAGAAGAATGTTAGAGAGATATTATGATACATGCTGTTTGTCTGCTATCACTGCCATGGTCCAACTCTGTCGTTGTGCAACTGCCCATTAGCGGTAAATAATGGGTTTAATCTAGCTGGTTTGATCTTTTGTGATGCTGACAATGATTGTGCTGTACAATTTAGTTTGTAGTTGAATGCCCAAAATTTAGTATGTTTGCAGCCATTTTGCCGAATGTCACCTTGTAATGATTTACTGGAGCAAATTGACTCAATGCATAAACCTTACCTTATCTCTTGGTAACTTTGTTTCTAATCTCTTGTGCAGAACTTCTACAAAGACATGGACAGACAGGACATGTATACACGCTACCTCTACAAACTCTGTGATCTGCATCTGGAATGTGATAACTACACAGAAGCTGGCTTCACGCTCCAGTTACAAGCAGATAGGATCAAGGTACAGCTTTTCAATCTTTGCTTAAAAATTCAAAGAAATTGTTTAACAATGTTTGAGCTCAAGAAAGGCGGATGCTGATTCAAACGATTAGAGAGAGACAGAAGAAATGGATTGGACAATTAATGCGGCATGATGAGGGTTTGATGCTCAGAGTCATAGAAGGTTGTATCCATGGAAAGAAGAAGAGGGGAAGACCTCGTAAAGGCTTTCTAGACGATGTTATCACACAGTGTGGAGCAACAGGATATGAAACGATGAAACGTTTGGCCCAAGACCGAGGAACTTGGGGAGAAACTCGGAGAGACACTTGATATAGAATTTTGAATGGGTCACTGAACCTTTCATAAACTGACAGATCACTATTGATGATGAATGTTAAATCTGAGATGCATGGCCCTACGTGTTATCAGTGTCTGTGAAATGGTGTAATATTGAGGCCCTAAAAAAATTGCGTTTCAAAGTGATCATGCAGTACCTCAAAAAAGTAAATATCTTTGAGTGACCGGTTTTACCATACTCATTTTCCCCAATAGATGGTTGTGTAATGAAAACCGTTAAGAAAACCAACATTTTTATTTTGATTTCCAATCATAAATATCTTGATAATCAGACAGGCGAATGGCTTGCGAAAGTCATGGGATTCCTGACTGACCTAAAGGTTCAGAATTATGATAACAGCATGAGCTAAATCCAGGATTTTGTTTCAGAATCTGAGGCAATGTTACCCAATCCCCAATCCCCCTAAAAGAGGCCGCCTTCACGGTGCAGTTACAAGCCGATACAAAGAAAAAAAATGTGAATTGCTGTAGTGCAGAGGGAGTTTTAAGCTATTGCAGAACATATCAATTCAAATTTTCTTATTATGTAGTATCATGATGCTATTCTTGATTCGTTCTCTCTTTGCAAATCATGCAAGTCATTGATTTTGCATCGAATGGCAATAACTTTGCGCAACATTTAAAGAATTCTCACCTGAAGACATCAACTATCCAATTGGCCATGTTGGTTGGCATACAAAGCATTAAAGGGACTTGTGTAGGTAACATTGTTCAGATAAGAGAAAATGGTGCTAAGGTAGTCACTTTAATGCTAGATGTTCAATTAAAGATAATCTAAAAGTTTGAGTGAAAGCGGACCATTATTAATAAAAAAATTGGGAAAAACTGATCTGATCACCGAATTATATTCACCCAACTATATTATAACAATTTAATTACTTTTTAGGTGAATGTAAATCGTCGCAAAGCTATGAATTGGCCTTATATACCATTCCAGACATTTAAGTGTTGACAGAGTTTTGAAAGCCTGTGTGAAATCTTATTTTCAAAGAAAAACGGTTAGGAAAATTCAAAAATGGTTGGGAGAATTTACTATTAATCACTGTTAGAGGATGTTGTACTGTGACATTTTCAAAGAAAACCATGAATATCTTTATGGTTTGAGAATTTTCTCAGGATTTTTTGCCTGTTGGAGGGTAAGTACAGTGGAGGGAATACAATTAGTAACATTTCATACAACAATTACACAGTTTTTTCATCAACCTTCAACAATGTTACGAGTCACTTTAAAGGTAAAGATCAGTTCTGGTCATTCGATAGCATTGTGAAAGAAACGTTGTGGAATCGATCAGAAAAGGTTGATCATCTAGCATATTAGTATTGGTGTGTACCGCAATGTTCTGGAATCATCAAAATGATAAGAAATTTGGCCCATACTTGGTAAAGTTACGAGCACTGTACACAGATAGATGTATATGGGACTTCGTGACACGTGTGTGACACGTGGTCGATATCTATCCGGTCCAAATAGATATAATAATTTACCAAATATAACAATAAGTAGGCGGTTTCCCGGCAAAATTTGTATCATCACGTATTAGTCAAAACATATTCTTTCACATGATCGGTAATAACACCTTCCATTTCATTTTTTGAGAGGGGGCGTTTCCAAAACTAGTCTTTACCTTTAAGGAAGTGGAGGTGAACAAAAAAAAAGCTGCAATCATGCAACAAAATCCTTCAAGCGTTCAGTAATGACACATCTGTGTGTCATAAGATACGGAAATATGAGGCGCACACTATGCTTCGGTCATTTTATTTTGCCACTGCTATGGTCTTGATAACACGGTAAAGAGCTATCTTTGATTTCTACCCCATGTGCAGTGGTCAGACTCGCCATTGCTGACGTCCAGTGATAAGTACCCTGAAGCCAATACTGAAAGACAACTCAAGGAAGTAATCTACTATGACATCATTGAATTCTTTGACAAAGGCAAGGTAAG
>BEXV01000634.1:120213-137855 GCA_003118195.1 Hemicentrotus pulcherrimus | reverse complement strand
ATAAGAAATTTGGTAAAGTTACAAACACTGTACACAGAAAGATGTATATGGGACTACACGAACATGTGGCGAAAAAAACCTCCTCCCCGAGTTTTACGATAAACATGACATATTTAGAATATGAAGGCATTTGAAGAGCCATGCTTTTCATGGAACGTGTCTTATCTGATGTTCTTCCACACTTGCATAATAACTAATGATAAAGTTCACGAATTATTTTTCACCTCTTCCCAGAACTCAACCTTCTCTTTAATAGACATGTTAATCATTTATGGTATAAGAGGCCAGATTATACAGAATTGCTGTATTAAAAAAAAACCCTCATATTTTAATGATAAAATTAACTAACTGATTGCTTTTCTATCATCATTTAGATGTGGGAGAGGGGAATAGCCCTATGCAAGGAACTGTGCAATCAATACGAGAAGGAGACATTTGACTATGTTCAGATGAGTGAAATACTGGTGAGTCAGTCGATCTTTTTGTTTTACTTTGTATTTAGTTTAATTTTTTAGGATCATGGTTTATAATTCTGAGACTTCAATTATGAGAGAATATTTTATACCATTACCTATACGAGACATTTTAGCTGCTAAATAAAAGGTCGTATTTTGCACGCTGCTCCGAATATAAAACTGGAGCGGTGAGTATTTGCCATATTGCACTTTTCAGGGTTTCCACCGTGGACCACTGTACTATATCAGACTGCAATATCAAGCCATATTCCACTCTTTCTTGTCAGTGCGCTTTACGCGCAGTATTGTGTAGGCGTTAAAGCGTACGCGCGGTAACAATCATTGTTATGTCACAATTATACACAGTAACAATCATTGGTACATCACAATTAAAAACCTGCCTGAATAACCTGAAATAGGATGGACTGGCAAGCAGACGGGAGTAAAAATCATGCTTGATAGTCTTGTTTAGGTAATAATAATTATATTGACAGGGCTTCTTTCGGGGTACATCAGAAATATTGACCGCGCTAGGACCATATTGCCCTCGTCTTCGACTCGGGGCAATATACATGTAATCTTAGCTTGGTCAATATTTCTGTTATTGCCCCTCAAGCCCAGACAAGCCTCCCGAGACCTGTACCTTCTTAATTCGAATTGGTATGGCATCCATATCCTTAAAATATGCACCAAGACCAACGTCGCAAAATATCCAGTATTCAAATATGTATTCAGACCAATATGTCCAAATATTTCTGGAACTATTACCTTAAAAAACGGAACCATAGAGATAAGTATTACCCTTCCTAACGTTTGCTGTGTTTGTTGTATGATTGACAGAGGCGGCAGGCCAACTTGTATGACAACATCATGAAGGTGCCCCGACCATCACCGGAGTACTTCAAGGTCTGGTACATTGGACAGGGCTTTCCAGCTTTCCTGAAGGTCAGTTACTCTATTGGAGACATTGCCTTGGTAGTAACAATTATAAGAGAGAATATCTAGCACCTGTTAAGTGTTAAGTGTGGACGAAACTTAGTTTAAAGATAAACTTGAGTTCTGGTTTTACCAAAAAAAATGTTTTCTCACAGAATCAAACAAAACTTACACTGAATGTTCAAGATTACAAATAAATGTCATTTGCCAAACAATTTTGGTAGAAAGTGTATACTGGCTGAGAAATGAGCATAGAAAGATAAGGAAATTAAGGTAAGTAGGCCCGACACCATTTGTGTAGTCCGATATACATCTTTCTGTGTACAGTGCTTGTTACTTTACCAAGACTGGGACAAATTTATTATGATTTTGATGACTCCAGAACCTTGCAGTACACATTAATACTTACAGTACATGCTACATGATCAACTTTTTCTGATCCATTCCACACTTTTTCTTTCACGATGCAATCGCATGACCAGAACTCAACTTTACCTTGAATGTGACAGAAATGAAGACAGAAAGCCCCAAACACATTTACAATGGACCAGTATTGCATTGTTTTATTTGAATAAGAACCAAGTCCAAACATGTTAGTCACATAGAGAATGTACATGTAGGTTGAAGAATTAGTTTTTTTTTTTAAATCAGCCATCACCTCCCCAATCCATTATATATGATATCAGGGTGGTGTTTTTTAATCTAATTTCATTTCTAAGCAGAAGGGGCTCGGAAGGGGGGGGGAGGTGGTTAGAATCAGTTTACTTTACATGTGTAAGATCAACCTGTCTGAATATGTTACTTAAAGATAAGTCTTTATAAATCTTTATGTCATTATGCATTTATTTATTGCGAAAGAAACCTGTAATTTCCTTGCATTGCAGAATCGAGTGTTCATCTACAGGGGGAAAGAGTATGAGAGACTAGCAGACTTTGTTGCTAGGCAACAGCAGCTGTATCCGAGTGCAACCCTTCTCAACAAGACCACACCCCCTGACAAGGAGCTCTTTGAAACCAAGGGCCAAAGTATCCTTTTCAGCGATTACTTTATCTGTTTCCCCCTCCAATTACATGTACCTCCATCCCATCATCATCTTGTGTTTTTGCCCTTGCATCAACTGTTCAATTACAGCGATCTATAATCACCCCTTTTTTCCCCCATTTTGATGAACCCGTTAAATAGTTTTACCAGAACTAAGATTTCATGACTCATAAATTTGTGTTAGAGCAACCCTGATTGGATATTCAGTGTAAATAATCACATTTATGGTTTAACCTGAAGATGAGGCAATAATGTTTTAAGACTATGGTCCAAAAGAATTTGAAATGATGAAGAAAGAAATCTAAGAATATTGGAATAAGATTGTGTCATGAATAAATGTAGTACACTCAAATTCTTTCTTCAAAATGTTGAGATTTGCTGAGTTTTCATTTTAACTGTATATTCCCAATCGTAAATAGTTACTTTGATATCATGTATATTGAAGATAATCCAATATTATGGATTCTATTTCAATAAATTGATTTGATTCAATTTGATTTGACTATGAGTAATCCTTAATTCAAATGTTTACCAGTCCTGCAAATTGTACCTGTGCAGCCCAAGCGAGATAACAAGAAAGAGTTCAGAGGGAAGAACATAAGTGAGCAGATCCTCAGGTTAGTTAATCAACGTAGCCACTTGTGCAATCTTCAGAGAAAGAAGTTGTCTCTTGATTTCTAGGAAAAGCCCAAGGTATAGGACATGTAATGTTAACAATATTTGTTTTACAGTCCAAATCCAGTTCTAAGTTCCTGAAAGTTGTTGTAATAAATTAAATCTGGTAAGGCAAATCTGCAGATGATGATGGATGCATCTAACTTGTGTAGAAAGTAAGAAAAAACCTATGCTAAAAGTTCACTATTACTATTTGCAGATTTTACCAAAGTGACTAGTTGTGATTTTGTAAGAATTTAACTGTTTATGAACTGAAGACTACCTTTGCCAACTTGAAGGCATCATTTAACAATGTTAAATCTGAGATGCACGTCCCTACGTGTTATCAGTGTCTGTGATATGGTGTCATATTAAAGCCATAACAAAAATTGCGCTTCAAAATGATCGAGAAGTGCCTCATAAATGTAAAAATCTTTGAGTGACTGGTTTTACCATACTCGTTTTCCCCAATAGACTATAGTGTTATGAAAACCGTTTGACAAACAGTTTTCAAAATTTGTTATTCAAATCATAAATATCTCAATAATCAGACAGGCGATCAGCTTGTAAAAGTCATGGGGTTCATGACTGCCCTAAAGGTTTATAATTATCATTGTAGCATGAGCTAAATCTAGGATTTTGTTTCAGAATCTGAGACAAAGTTACATGATCCCTTTAAATGAGTGATAAAGATTAACTTTACGATGAACTTGATCCTTTCCTTTCCAGCTACTACTCTGTAAATGAAGTGCAAAAGTTCACCTACTCAAGACCGTTTCACAAAGAACAGAAAGACAGAGAAAATGAGTTCAAGGTGGGTCATATCAAGTCAACCTTCAGTTTTTTTAGTTTAAAAAAAAACAATTAAATATCTATATTTTTGTTTTGCATGAATTTTTCTTTATGGGTGCTTTTTTGTTGTTGTCCAGCTGAGATTATGGAGCTCAAATCATTCAGGCTCAAGAATTTTCATGTTGTCCACACTCTTTTGTGAAACTTATCCCCCCCCCCAAACGAACAAAACAAAAAAACAAAAATCTTATCTCCTTCAATATTACCAGATGCATTAGTTTAAAAGTACTTTTGTAATAAATATGAATAATTTCTTGAAAACAGCATTTACACGTTGAGTTGGAAGTTGTGTCTTTCTATTCTCTCACCAAAGAATTTAGTCTTAGCATTGAAGCAACAATTTAGTGTCAATAAATATTTGCCCGTCTTGTGTACGATTGAGCCATTTGTATAGTTTTCTACAACATCCATTTGCAAACATTTGTTAAATGATGATTGTTTTACCTGACTGCAAAGAAAGCATGTGTATGCTTGTAAGTAAACAACCAGGGGACCGACAGCTCTAAGTCCTCTCCGAGGGACTTGGTAATGAGGATTAATGCCTTACCAAAGGGCACAAGCGTATTGACTAGATTTTGAACGAAGAACCTCCAGGTTACAGGACTATGATACCACAAAGCTATCGTGCCTCCCCTCTTCTACAACATCCATTTGCGAAAATTCATAGAGCTGTAAATTAATTTAATGTTTGCATCCTCTTTCAATTCTTGATTGGACAGACTATGTGGATAGAGAGGACTCATTTCACCACAGAGTACAAGCTACCTGGTAACCTGAGATGGTTTGAGGTCGTGGAATCGTGTACGGTAAGTTCAACTCCCATCTTACAGTGTATCTTATCTTTTCTTAAAGGCATCGTTCAACAATGTTAAATCTGAGATGCACCACCCTACGTGTTATCAGTGTGTGTGATATGGTGAAATATTGAAGCCCTACAAAAATTGTGATTCAAAATGATAAAGAAGTGCCTCAAAAAAGTAAAAATCTTTGAGTGACCGGTTTTACCATACTTGTTTTCCCTAATAGACTGTAGTGTTATGAAAACTGTTGGCAAACGGTTTTCAAAACTTGTAATTCCATCATGAATATCTTGATAATCAGACAGGCGATCGGCTTGTAAAAGTCATGGAGTTCCTGACTGACCTAAAGTTTTATAATTATCATTGCAGCATGAGCTAAATCAAGGATTTTGTTTCAGAATCTGAGACAAAGTTACCGGATCCCTTTAAAAGTATTGCACAAAAATAGATGTACAGACCATCGTGCATTAGTTGCCTGTATGTTTAGGGTTTTATGTTTATCATTAGTTGAAATGTTAAAATGTATTACAGCAAAATCTGTCTGTAAAGACCACCCGAGGGAGACAAGAAAAGTGGTCTTTATTGGCAGGTGGTCTCTATGTACAGGTTCGTTTAATACATGTTTCAATGAGGGACCACTTTCAAGGGAAACAAAAATGTGGTCTTTGTAGATTGGTGGTCCTTCTATACATGTGGTCACTAAAGCAGGTTTGACTGTATAAACATGAATCCTTGTTATATCTAGATATGATAAAAACAGGATTAGCCATTGATTATTGTAAAAGGAAATTCTTGTAAGTTAATACTATTTTTTTCTCAGCAGATAATGTGGCCCTTATAATTTTTATGCCTTTTGAAAAATATTCTTGAATAAATTCTAAACACTATCTGATGTAAAATTTCAAAAATGATTTTACTACCTATAACATACAACATGAATATTTCGTTATTTGAGAGAATTACCATTTGTACTTCTGCTTTACGACTACATTTGAATCATTTGTCAAACAGGAGGAATTGAGCCCAATCCAGAACGCCATTGAGAACATGGAAGACGTAAATCGTAAGTTGAGGGCACTCATCATCCAGCATGAAGAAGATCCTAACCTTCCCATCAACCCCCTGAGTCTCCAGCTCAATGGGGTCATTGACTCCGCCGTCATGGGTGGACCAGTCATGTACGAGAGGGTGAGAATTTGTGTTGTTGTTTTTTAAATGTAGAATTCACAGTGTCACTAAAATCATAGGAATTCCATGCCTGCCAACCCTTACGTATAATCCAGAATATTCTGATTATCTCTATTGTGAAGTAGTAATCACACCAAAGGCACACACTGTTTGCAGTGTATCAACAATTTTGTCAAGCACAGTGCTAGTTGGTTTGACAAAGACAGTTCTTTGAGATTGTCATGTATGTATTTGCTCTAGATGTCTGATTTGGATAACAATATAAATATTGACTGGCTTAACTTTTGGGAGATACCACATATATTGCCCTCACAAGACCTATATTGCCCTCGTCTATGACTCTGGGCAATATGAGTCTAGTTATGGGAAATATATGTTTTATCTGCCTCAAGGCCAGTCTATATTATATAAATAGTTGCTCTTTATGTGTTTTTTCCCAGGCTTTTTGTGTGGATGACTATGTAGCTCAACATCCCGAAGATGCTATCCATATATCAAGACTAAAGGAGCTCTTTGCTGAACAGGTAATTTGTAGATTTCAAACCAAAACTGCGATACAGACATTCTCCGTAGTGAGGTCTTACAGTTGGGCTGCTTTTTACTAAAAAATCCATATGGCTACCTCTTTGTAAAGATTAGATATCTGCATCAATACACACTCAAAAAAAATCTTAATTTTTCATATCGCATGAAATAGTAATGTACAAATAAGCTGTAAAACAAAAGAAAAAAAGTTAAATAAGTTTAAGTCCAATTTGATCTAATCGAATTTCCCCTGCATAAGAGGGCCCCAATGGTTCCTTTCTAAATCTGTACATCAAATGGAGGGCAATGTTTTTAACTGAATCAACACTTAAGTTATTCCATAGGTTAACATTCGGAAGTTTATGTTTGGGTTTATGAATTATACTTCGGTCTAAAATAAATATATATATATATATTTTCTGTCGTTTTCTCTTGTGATGTGTGTTACACTTGGCAACCTTAAACATACAGGTATGTATATAAAAATTTTGGTATCCCGTGCACTAAGCTTTATCAGATCATAAAATGAACGTTTTCAATCAATTTGTTTTTTCTTTTAAATACGTGGTTATCATCTATTCTTTATTTTATTTTCATTAACAAACAAAAAGAATTTTATGTAATTTGAAAATTCCATTCACCTATTTCTTGTAAATGATCAAGGATGATTCTTGAATAATCAGTTATTTCCTGGGGATACAAATTAATTTATATTTTACCTAGTTCTATGCTGTGTATTTATCTATTTTGTTTTTGATGCTGTTATTTGTTTTATTCTTACCAAACAGGGCCTCATGGAAGACCACCAAATTGGTGATATGTGCCACCCTGTATAAATATCAGAAATAAATAAATAAATAAATAAATATTTTGTTTGTGTTTAGATCCCGCTGGTAGAGCTGGGTCTGACGTTACACCGAAACAAGATGTCTGAAGACCTCGGACCCTTCCAACGAAAGATGGAGGATCAGTACCAAAAACGAAGACAGATCGTTGAAGAGCGTTATGGCAAGAAGGTAGGACATAATGGATGATTGTCATGCATCTTCCTTGCGTTCTGTATCTCAAAACCTTCTTGTAGCTTAGAGAGGCATATGGTGATAGGGCTTTAAATTATATAGCACCTTTCGTATGGAATTCTCTCCCAAACTCCCTACCTTGTATATCGAATACTGAAACATTCATATCTAAACTCAAAACTCATCTTTTCAAATTAGCATATCAATATTACTTAAAGCTTATCTGTCCTAGTTTATTGGAGGGATTAGGCAACCCTGCAAGGTCACTGGAAAGGTGGTCAACTCATCAACTCAGCTCTCAATAAACATTAGAAAAAGAGGATCGTGGGGGACCAATGGTCAACGATTAGGCATTGTTTTCTAAATAGAGGGAGCAAGTAGCTAAACGTAGGCCAGTGTGGCTTTAAGGAGAAGTAATGTCTTAATTTTTCTCTTTGTAAGAACTTCATTGTCGTCTTTGTATGCTTCTGTCTACTCATCTTCCTTTTATGATCTTGTTATATTTTATTAAAATATATTGTAAATCTCATTAATGTGTCAACAGACATGAAATGCGCTATAAAAGAACAAAGTATTATTAAAGGTAATACAAAGTTTTGGGCAATTTTGACAATTGGCTGGATAGTGATTCTTTACAATTTTGATATAGTTGGATGTATAGTCATGTGGATGTATTTTAAGTATTAGAAAATTTAGCCTCTAAAACACTTCTGCTTTTGAGAAAAAGTGAATATCAAATAACGCCTACGGCCAAACAATGGAAGCTGCGACCATGAAAATCTCAGTATATGTAGTTGTGATATATAATTATTTCCAAACGGGAATAGCCAATCGGTCGCTTTTAGTCAAGAAACATTGTTTTATAGCTAAATTAATATCTTGACCTTGAGAGGGAGCTATACAACATAAGTTTATTATGTACAATTCCATAACTTTAGATTTGATTTTAACCACGACAACGATCATTGAATATTGTAAGATCGCATATGCTTCCAATATGTTCATTTGAACCAGATTCATGACCCCATACCATAACTTTGTTTTACATGTACCTCGGATTGTGTAACTTTGTCTCTGATTCTGAAACAAAATCCTGGATTTTAGCTCATGCTGCAATGATAATTATAATCCTTTAGGTCATTCAGGAACCCCATGACTTTTACAAGCCGATCGCCTGTCTGATTATCAAAATATGTATGATTGAAAATCAAAATCAAAATTTGTGTTTTCCTAACGGTTTTCATAACACTACAGTCTATTGGGGAAAATGAGTATGGTAAAACTGGTCACTCAAAGATTTTTACTTTTTTGAGGCACTTCATGATCATTTTGAAGCAAATTTTTTCTAGAGCATCAATCTTACACCATATCACAGACACTGATAACACGTAGGGCCGTGCATCTCCCATTTAACATTGTTAACCAATGCCCTTAATGGGTTTTATCACAAGTTATCTCAACAGTTCAAGCAGTTCTTTGAAACATTCAGTCTCTTCCAAGCTCTACAGTTTCATGTATTATATATCCAAAAGAGACATTGTGTTTGTCATTTATACTTTCAACTGTAATAATTTCATATCTTGCATATGTAAAATTCATTTTATATACATAGTAGCCTATATTTTTATGCCTCCGCCACCAAAGGTGGTGCCGGAGGCATCATGTTTTCGGGTTGTCCGTCCGTACGTCCGTACGTCCGTCCCGTTTGACCGTTNCAAGGAGCTCTTTGCTGAACAGGTAATTTGTACATGTAGATTTCAAAGCAAAACTGATGGAGAGGTCTTACAGTTTGGCTGCTTTTTACTGATACACCCATATGGCTACCTCTTTGTAAAGATTTGATATCTGCATCAATACACACTCAAATAAAACTTTTTTCTTCTTCATTTTTCATATCGCATAAAATAGTAATGTACAAATAAGCTGTAAAACAAAAGAAAAAAGTTTACCAAGTTAAAATCCAGTTTGATCTAATCGAATTTCCCCTGCATAAGAGGGCCCAAATGGTTCCTTTCTAAATCTGTACATCAAATGGAGGGCAATGTTTTTAACTGAATCAACACTTAAGATATTCCTTAGGTTAATATTTGGAAGTGCATTTTTTTGGTTTATAAGTAATACTTCGTCTGAAATAAATATATATATGTATTTTCTGTCGTGATCTCTTGTGATGTATGTTACACTTGGCAACCTTACACATATGTATTTAACAATTTTGGTATCCTGTGCGTTACGCTATATCAGATTGTAAAATGAACGTTTTCAATCAATTTTTTTTCTTTTTTTCTTCTATTCCTTAATATTATTTTCATTAAAAAATATTAAGAATCTATTTCATTTGGAAATTCCATTCACCTTTTTCTTGTAAATGATCAAGGATGATTCTAGAATGATCAGTTATTTCATGGGGATACATGTACCAATTAATTCATATTTTACCTGTTTATATACTTGTGTATTTATCTATTTTGTTTTTGATGCTGTTATTTTTTTTTTTATTATTACCAAACAGAGCCTCATCGAAGACCACCAACTTGGTGATATGTGCCACCCTGTATAAATATCAGAAATAAATAAATAAATAAATAAATAAATATTTTGTTTGTGTTTAGATCCCGCTGGTAGAGCTGGGTCTGACGTTACACCGAAACAAGATGTCCGAAGACCTCGGACCCTTCCAACGAAAGATGGAGGATCAGTACCAAAAACGAAGACAGATCGTTGAAGAGCGTTATGGCAAGAAGGTAGGACATCATGGATGAGTGTCAAGTATCTTCCTTGCGTTCTGCATCTCAAACCCTCCTTGTAGCTAAGAGAGGCAGAACAAAGGCACACTGTGATAGGGCTTTCACTCATATACATGTAGCACCTTTCATATGGAATTCTCTCCCAAACTCCCTACGTATGAAACAATCATATCTAAACTCAAAACTCATCTTTTCAAATGAGCATATCAATATTACTGAAGGATAAGTAATGTTATAATTTTTCTCTTTGTAAGAACTTCATTGTCTTCTATGTATGCTTCTCTCTCCTTATCTTCCTTTTATGATTTTTTGTATATTTTATTGATATATATTGTAAATCGCATTGATATGTCAACAGACATGAAATGCGCTATAAAAGAACAAAGTATTATTAAAGGTAATACAAAGTTTTGGGAAGTTTTAAAAATTGGCTGGATAGTGATTCTTTACAATTTTGATATATTTGGATGCCCCTGTGGATGTATTTTAAGCACTAGAAAATTTAGCCCCTAAAACACTTCTGCTTTCGAGAAAAAGTGAACATCAAAATTTTTACCGGTGCTCCCGTAAAATTTTGATAAATTTCAAATAACGCCTACGGCCAAACAATTGTAGCTGCGACAATGAAAATCACAGAATATGTAGTTGTGATATATAATTTCCAAACGGGAATAGCCAATCGGTCGATTTTAGTTAAGAAACATTGTGTTATAGCTAAATTAATATCTTGACCTTGAGAGGGAGCTTTACAACATAATTTTATTATTTACAATTCCATAACTTTAGACTCGGTTTTAACCACGACAACGATCCTTGAATATTGTAAGATCGCATATGATATGCTTCCGATATGTTCATTTGAACCAAATTCATGACCCCATACCAAAACTTTGTTTTACCTTTGAGGGATTGTGTATTAAACTTTGTCTCTGATTCTGAAACAAAATCCTGGATTTAGCTCATGCTGCAATGATAATTATATATCTTTAGGTCAGTCTGGAACCCCATAACTTTTATAAGCCGATCGCCTGTCTGATTATCAATATATGTTTGATTGGAAATCGAAATCAAATTTTGTGTTTTCCTAACAGTTTTCATTACACTACAGTCTATTTGGGGAAATGAGTATGGTAGAACTGGCCACTCAGAGATTTTTACTTTTTTTGAGGCACTTCATGATCATTTTGAAGCGATTTTTGTTGTTGTTGAGGGCATCAATATTACACCATATCACAGACACTGATAACACGTAGGGCCATGCATCTCAGATTTAACATTGTTAATCAATGCCCTAAATGTGTTTTATCACAAGTTATCTCCAGATTACTATTCAACAGTTCAAGCAGTTCTTTGAAACATTCAGTCTCTTCCAAGCTCTACAGTTTCACGTATTATATATCCAGAGACATTGTGTTTTAGAAACTACAAGTAAAGTGTCTACGTCATTTATGCTTTCAACTGTAATAATCTCATATCTTGCATATGTAATTCATTTTTAAATACATAGTAGCCTATACTTTTGTGTTCTTTTCTTAGCTTATGGGTAGTTGCTGTGAAACCATGTATAAAAAGCTGGGGAAAGGGCTTCCAATTTAAAACACTTTTGCTTCACAACGTTAAATGCATTTGTAACAGAAATGTTTACTTCCTTGCCTTTATCTTCCATCAACCTTTCAAAATGTTCAGTTGATCGAGCACTTTGCGCTGACTCCTAACGACAAGTTGATCCAGTCTTTTGCTAGAAGGCACTCGAGAGGTCAGACGTACTCAGGGCGCCCTCTGTCGTCCATGTCGACGTCATCCACATCATCAGACACCCAGGGTTCTCGGAGCAGCATCATTTCTAATCCAGAGAGGGAGTAAGTCTTTGTTTCTGCTCTATTCTTTGATTTGGGGGAAGAGACATATATGGGAAGGTTGTCAAACTCTAATGGCTTTGATTGTTTGCCAAGTCCATGTATAATGCTTCTCTGAGGGGAGCTTTGTACTATCAATTATAATACATCTGTTTTTTGTTTTTTTTGCAGTTCTGAGTTCTTAAAATATATATTCAGTTAACAAGTGAATTATTCATACATCTTGTAAATTGATGTTTTTTTGTATTTTTCGTAACTCAAGAATGAAAGAAAGACAGGTTGAATTGGGGCCTTTGTCGAATTCTTATAGATGTCAGCTTTGATATGGCACAGTCTCAAGAGACATAAATCGGGATAAACAAATTTTTCACATGCTTCCCAAATTACAAGAATTGGTAACGGTATGAATGATTTAGTTGTTAAATGTAGAAGTATTATTATTAATTGCTCTAAATATGACTGAGATAAAGATGCAAAAAGTACAGTTGAATTTCAAAATTGTCTTCCTTTGTTAACTCTGGTGTAAGCTCCCTCCTTACCTTGTAAGTGTTTGTGTAATCCCTGTGAGACGTGGTGTTTTGAATGGATGTTCCAAGCATGAAGCACGTCATGTCCTCTGCGACCTTTATTTTGGTTCATGTTGCATGAAGGGAACAATAGCCTGACCCACATTATGTGAATGGAAGGGAAAATTTGTTGGTGGTCCCAGCACGTTGTCTTGGAATCTGAATGGTATGCAGGATGCTGTCGCTTCACAGGTGTCACAAATCATTGAACGTCACATGCCAAAGGAGCTTTTTGGTTTAGTTTTCTACTAACTATACCTGCTTCATCCAAATACTACATTTGTTCATACCTAAAATTCTCAATGTGAAGGCAATCTGAATATTTTTGTTATTGGAGTAAATCATCACTAGAGCAAAGAAGACATAACAATAATACTGAAGTTCAATTTAAATGCTGAAAACCCCCAAAAGAGCTCTGGAAATATATGGAAGTGTGGAAAATGCTCTTTACAAATTCATTCCTTTATGGAAACTCCGTACAGAGGTTATCAGAAGAAGAGGTAGAAAAAGAAAAGAAATTTGAAAATGTCGTTATGGCATAAGTAAAGACGACTTGAAACCTCGAGTCTTATATCACATTCTGTTATCTGTGGCTTTCAACGGTATGTGACACTTTGAATTATTGACAGTATTCCTAACCTGGCTGCATGGATTTGATATGTTTGTGCAACGTGTCTCTGTTGGTAAGGGTTCACAAGGAAACAAGGGGCAAATGTAGTCTCTATTTCTGATGTCAAAAATACTGAAAAATTGTCACTGTTATGCACATGTTATGCCATCTGCAGCTTGGTTCCTGCCCCAGATTTTTTGTCTATACAAAATATAAAATTGTCTGATGTTGAAAATAAGTTCGCAACATACAATGTTCTTGTATATATAAACAATGTGCGCACAATCCTACAATTTACCAAAAACTTGCTTACACTTGCAAAAGTATATTTGCTCTTTGTCTCGTCAATATCTGTTTTTGTGAATCCTGTGATTCTCCTTCAGTTTATCAAGCATGTGTGTTGTAAAATGCCCCCAACTTTGCAAGGAAAGCAGATTTGAACAGCCAATTTTTGTTTCCACTTTGCTGCAGCCATACATTGGCTGCCTTTGCTTGGTAACCTTTAGCTGTAATGCATGCATTGTTTCTTTTAAATAGTAACAGCTACCTAAGTGTTCCTCAGAAGCTGTCCAATAAACATCGGTCACTCTCGTAAGTATTTTCTCACTGCCGATTCTTGATAGAGGGCTATAGTTTGCGTCACATCACACGCACTCATAATCGATTAATAAATCACTAGCTGCAAGAGTCTTGTTAAAGGTAATGACCAGTTTTGGAAACGCCCCCCTCTCAAAAAATGAAATGGAAGCTCTTATTACCGATCATGTGAAAGAATATGTTTTGACTAATACGTGAGGGTACAAATTGATAAATTGTTTGGACCTGATAGATATCGAGCACGTGTCGCGCACATGTCGCGCACATGTCGCGTAGTCCCATATACATCTTTCTGTGTACAATGCTTCTAACTTTACCAAGACTGGGCCAAATTTCTTATCATTTTGCTGATTCCACAACCTTGCAGTACACACCCATACTTATATGCTAGATGATCAACCTTTTCTGATCAATTCCATAACATTTCTTTCACAATGCAATCACATGACCATAAACTGGTCTTTACCTTTAACAAGGCACTACACACCTCCTTTAGGACCAACACTAATCTTTGAAGGTTTAGTGGAATATGGCATAAGACGATGAGAGGAGATCAAGTGATAAGGTTCAGAAGACTTATAATGATACCACGTCAAAGGTTCTTCATTTTTTTTTCTTTCACCCTTTAAAAACTTTATTGAAGATGCTGTACACAATTTATTGTCTAAATCCATGTAGGACCTTAGGTCTCTTGTTATTGAAAATCCTTCAATGGTATCAGGAAATTATGGACAGTCTTTAGTCTAAAGATTGTCATTTCTGTCACCCTCCATATTGGTATTTTGATTGGGTGTTGGTCCTCATTTATCACAGACCCCTTTTAATTTCATATCTTGATTTTATCTATCACCCATCCTCTTGATGTTCATACATATAACATCCATATTTACAGATTAATACACATATGATGTGCCTGTTTCATAGTGCATGATTGCAGTGATATTAACTTCATCATCCCAAATTACTTCTGGTCAAGAATGTTGTTTCTTCAGAAGTAAAGGAAGTTGAACTTTTATATGATTTATTTGTGCCTGTATGTACATTTCTGGTACATACATGTAGGAATGCATATACATGAATGCAACCTCATTTAGAAAGGTATCAAAATAAATATTAATGACTTTTTTTATTTTCATGTAAGTTCTTATATTCATACATTCATCAATTTTTTATCAAATATGAATATCAATAATGGAATACTAACGAAGGGTTATTATAATATAATCATCTGAGGGTAGTAGATACAAGGTATTCATGATTAATTATTTTATCATTATACTTGCATGATATCATTATCTATAACATGAATGTAAGAGAATTATATTAACATGGAATCAATCTCAGAAGGACAAAGAAAGGGAGAGGGGGTACTATATATATCATAGAGAGAGAGAGAGAGAGAGACATGGAGAGACCAAGAGAGAGAGAGAGACATGGAGAGACCAAGAGAGAGAGAGAGAGAGAGAGAGAGAGAGAGAGAGAGAGAGACAATGATAGAGGGGGAAACCAATAAAGAAAAATGAAGAGGGAGAGAAACAAACCCTCTGAGTAAGCATTTAACTTATCTGAATATAGCAAATGCTCTTCTGATGCAAATATCTTCACACTTTTTTATCAGAAATCTCAGTTCCCAACCATGGCTTAAAAGACAATTATCAATGTCGTAAGTATGTGACCCTCCTTGAAAGATAGATCGGGCGTTTCGTTTCTCATGATGGCTTCATGTTTTCACCAAATTGAAACGTTAATGAGCAACAATTTATTTGTTCAGCTATTTTGTTTCCATTTATTCTTCAAAAGCAATTCACATTCAAAGCAATGACATTTGTATGTGGTATTCAAAGAAAGAAAAAAAAATCACTTTCCAGTTGATCACACTCAGATATTACAATTTTGTTTTTTATTTTCAACATCGCTCATTTTATCCCTACCAAATCATTTTTATAGTTAACATAAGAGTAACTGACATCATTGTGCCATGTCTATCATATTCTTGTTGAGAAAGTGTAGTACATGTATGTAGTAAAGAGGCGTTGTCTCGTCTTTTCATCTTACTTTTATTACTGTTGTACATTAAAACATCAGAAGTTGAAAAATAAAGGAATAAATGTTGCATACATGAATATTAATAGATTTCTGTTTTAAAGGGCCACTCTAACCAAAACAGCCAAAAAAATGAAACAGACACAAAGAATAATTTTTGATGGAGATTCCGAACACGACAATGACTTTTCTTAGAAATCATCAATAATTCTGGAATCTAGCTTTAAAAATGATGACTCGGAACTCTCAGGAAAAAGCCAAGTTTCGGAGCTGTATTGCGCAATAGCAAATGACGTCACTGCAGGAGACCATAGACTTTTAGCCCACTCATTTGATTATTTGTGTTCTAAAGGAAACTGATGCCAGGCTGACAAGAACACGCACGCAAAAATAATGAAAGGACTGTGGTATGAGTCTTAAGCAAAAATTGTCTGCTTGCGACTTCTCGGTAAAAGGGAGGGTGATTTATAGGCATTCAAATGTCTTTAAAAAGGCGAGGTATGATATAAATTGAAGGGAAAAAAAAGAGACATTTATCCGAAAAATAATATGCACTTGATAATCCCAGAGCGTTTTCTGGCCATTTCGTCACTCCTAATTATGAAATACAATGAGATTGTAAGATCCTTCAAGGACATTCCCGCAATGACGTCAAATGCGTCATCAAGCCACGTGACCGTATTTACCTTTTTCGAGGGGCGTAGCCCAGCAAGCGTGAGATCTGTGAAAAAATGGATGGTTATTATCTTTTTTTTGGTCAATATAGAGTTTTTTTGAAAAATTGGAGGCTGGAATATTAATAAGTAGAGGTGTATTCATGTTTTGAAAGGCTATGTTACTTGGGTTAGAGTGGCCCTTTAAGAGATTAGGAGATTGTCAATCAAGCTACTGATAACTATTTCTTGAATTCACATTGTTTATCATTCTTCTATGAATAAAGGGTAAATTCTGATGATTTTTTCAAATTGTTCTATCTATCAGAAATCTAAACATACAGCCTAGACTTATTCGGCAATACTCTTTGCCGTAAGTATGATAATACAACAAGTACAGAATGGATAGTTGTATCACTAGTACACACAAACAAATATTAGGTTAGAATTATAGAAATGACTGAGGTGTGAGAGTAGAAAGAATATAGTTTTATAGCAGGTAATTTGATTTGACCTAGATGGCAAGCTGAATGTGATTAAATGTACAGTTCCTCTCTAGTGCATAGAGAGGAAAGCGTATAAAGTGCGTATAGATTTTCTGAATTGAGTAAATGCAGATTGAAGCCGACATTACGCTGCTTTTAGTGAATGCTAAGTATATTTTAATATCTAATTCCAATGAAAACACTGAGCATAAAATGTATACCTAATACTTTTAGTCAGGGTTTAAAGTAAAATAAATAACAAATCGCTTCATAGTATTAATGATGGTTTGAATGCAAGGCTCATTCACCATTCCTTTGAATGCTTCAAGTAGGAAACAAAGAATGTTGCTTCAAATGTTAGTGGGTTCGGTGAAGTCATCTTTTTCCTTTCCATTTTGTGTGTGTAATATTTGCTGTTTTGGATATCTTTGCAGCAAAGCTTGCTTGTTGAACATTAGTATGGTAATAATATCCATTTTTAATAATGATTTTTATGTGAGGAGAATCATTCATCAAAACATATTTTGTCAAAGTTTCAACATAGATTGACTTTGATTGATCTCTGAGCTTGGATTCTATGAAGCAGACATTTAAAGCATATATTAAAGATACTA
>BEXV01000634.1:99340-115913 GCA_003118195.1 Hemicentrotus pulcherrimus | reverse complement strand
ATATATTTGTTAAACTATTTGGAATAATAATACAACAAACAAATTTGGAAGAGCCAGGTTATTCCTTAAAGTTATTTATTGTTTTGATTATTTCTTATGTATTTTTTTTTTAACTTATGTATTTTATTGTTTTTTGTTATTTAATTTAATTTCTAACTATAATTCAACTATTTTGACCCCCCAAACAAACACCAATACTATAAACAAGTCCAAATATTCATTTTTTTTTTTAATAAAAAGAAAAAAATATATGATATTTCCATATGTTTTGTACACAAATCACAAAAATAAGCAATTTTCGGGCTGACATGCAAGGACAAAAGGTCTCTTGACTTTGTAACAAGAAATGCGCAAGACTCGAAAGAAAAAAGTAATACAATTTCAGCGCTAGATTCTTTTGCATCAAAAAAATTATCGCGAAAAATGGAGAGGGGGGATGGCTTCTAGGACTGCACCCATCTTATCCAACAGGGCAATCCTTTTCCCTAGCCTTGCACTCTATATTAAGTAGTAGGAAAAATAAATGTGGAACAAATTGCACTTTGCATTGTCTGGTATGCCACTTACCCATAGGTGTATATATAGTTACTAGCACAAATGACGCCATACTCGTTTCATACTTCTAATTTCTGTGTGCACTGTATTACATTGAGTTTTTGTTGGAATGCTAGATATTGCATTGTGCTTCAGCTTGAATCTTGCCAAAAAAGTTTGATCAAATATGTTATGGGTGAGAAAAACTATTCTTTTAAATGAAACTGAAATAGGTACATGTAGATCCAAATGTATTTGTTGTTGTCATTGGGAACATTGTTTGTCCTAGGCAATGAAACTAGGAATTTAATCCTGAAATATGATTTCTAAAAGTTGAGATTATTTGTTATTTTTGGTTAAGTACAAAATACAGCCTGTTCAAAGTTTATTAAGCTAGACACATCACCAAACCTAGGACCTTTAATTCTCTACCATTGGTACAAACTTACTAGCCCACCTTCTTTTGAGATATTTATTTCAATGTCACATTTTTTTTTCCTGGCCTCTAGTGACCCCACCCTTCCTGTATTTATAAAAATCTATCTGTATTGTTTATTGCTTGGCAAAGCTTATACATACATACACCTGCATATCACAAAAATGCCTGATGTTTGTATTTGAAGGTTTTGTGTAGAATTGATCTGATTCAGGTAATAATACTGATTTTTGATTCAAATCCATTTGTTTGACTGTCTGGATTATCTGGATAATTTGCATGCATCACAAAAACAGATTTCAAAAGTTGAGAATTTAGACCATCCTGTGTATTTATTGTCATGATGGCAATTGAAGAATTTGAACTTTTTAATATACAAGGTTTATTCTCATTTGAGGAAAATATTTTCTCAAAAGGCCTTTCAGTGTATCAATACTTGCACAAGATAAGGCCATGTAGGACAATAATGGATGATCATGCAGTCTATTTTTGAACTAAAATGAAGAGAGATCCACAAGCTGTAAAAGATGTCTGTTAATCTTCACTCACTTTTTCACTCACTGGGGTGGTAAAATATGAAATGTAAGGGGAAATAATCCGGGAAGATTACTTCTTGTAGTATACTATCTCAGAGATTTAGCTCTTATTCAAATCTTTTTGATATTGATTGGATATTTCTTGTCTCGTCTTGTCTTCCCTTGTCTTATATAGAGCTACATGCCACTCTTCCAACAGGTACTATACTCTAAGTTAACACACAGCCTTCAACTATTGCTTGGTAGTGGGCCTCTCTCTGCCCCCCCCTCTCTTTCTGTCTGTCTGTCTCTTATCTATTTTCCTCCTTTTCTCCCCCACCCCCCCCCCCTTCTCTCTCTCTCTCTCTGACTTTCTGCCTGCTTTTCTGCCTGCCTTTCTGCCTGCCTTTCTGCCTGCCTGTCTCCCACTCTGTATCTTGCTTCCTGTCCGTCTTTCTCCCTCTCTGTATCTCTGACTTTCTCTCTCTATCTTCCTTCCTTCTCCCCCACTCCCCTCTCTCTCTTTCTCTCTTTCTCTCTCTCTCTCTCTCTGACTTTCTGCCTGCCTGTCTCCCTCTCTGTATCTGGCTGTCTGTCTCTTTTTCTCCCTCTCTGTATCTCCAACTTCCTCTCTCTATCTCTTTCTCTGCTTGCATCTTGCTTGTGCAATGGATGGTTGTAGAAAACTAGTGTCTAAATAGCAAGATTCCTGAATGCCATCCGTTAATGTAGAAGTATTCTTATGAGTGCAATGCTTTTGGAGAGATGATATGACAAAAATTGAGCTATCCAGTGTCAAAAATTTGATATAATGCATGAAAAAAAAAACGTTGGGAAAATGTTTCAGGTACCAACAAAAATCTCCAGCAGGATCCGACAAATATCTTGAGAAAATTCAACAATTGGATGTGAAGAAGTAGCTGTTTAGAAAGTGAAAGGCCGCATGAAAACATAATGAAAACATGTGTTGTCAATTATATTGTTATTTTTGCATGCGCATGCAACAACTGTGTTGCCTAAGAAAGTGTATTTGTACTGTACGACTTTGTGAAACCTTGTGTGAATCATAGTGTGGCTTTTGTTTTTCTTTTAAATCTATTCTTTAAAAATATTCATTTGAAGTTCTAAAAAACATCTATACAGACATATTGTCAGAAGTGTAAGAAAGGTATAGATGTTGATATAATCAGAGGTTAAACTGGAGATAAATATGGTTATGCTAATAATTTTGCCTTATCAGATCAAATGTTTTGGCCTGCATGCATTTTACTTTGCAAAGGATATGGAATATGATTTATGTACTTAGTGGTAGAAGGGCATTAAATCATATTAATTTACACAGTTTAAAACCCTTCTTGCCCTCTGTAAATGATATGTATGTTCCCAATCCTAGACCCCCCTCCCCCCCCCAAAAAAAAAGATAACAATTTTTGTTTTAAAGTTTAGTATTTTTCAAGGTGTAGGTAACTGAAAAAGCATTTACATGAACTTAGTTTCAGTTCTTTTAACCCATTGCTTACGGGAACCAGGTGGTCCCTGTATTAAGCCTATGGTAACAAGATAATTCAGTAGTCAACGTGTTAAAGTGTGAGCTACCTGTACAACAGAAATGTTAAGATTGTGGGAAAACAGACATACTGTACAGACACAGATGGTGATATGAAAAAGTAAAATGTTCATCAAGGCTTTATCAAGGTTTTATTTTGCCCAAATATTTATTAAATGAGCAAATGATTAGTAGCACATGAGTTCAAAGGTGTACAAAAGTATTTAATACTGTGTATTTTATAAAAATGAATGCCAGCCAGTAGAAACCAAAACATGATGAATTGTATGTTTATACCAATATGCTTGGAGTGCTTTTATGGTCTTGAGAAAGGAGTTCAATATATTAACGATGTGTGCTGTTAAAGCTTGGGTCCCCAATGGAAGCTAGGCTAACATAGCATCTTGCAAATTGCATTATTTCTATGAAATTTAGTGCTGCCCTAGCTCTTTAAATTCCAATATAGTTTTCTCTTTAACCCTCTCTATCTCTTTGTCTGTCAGTTCTTTTCTTTCTTCATTTTCTGAATATAATTTGTATGATTCCTTTGCATCTTGTGGGCAGATGTTTTCTTTCGCATGCCTTTGATTTTCAGTTGGTTATTTATTTTTTGTTGAATTTTAACAAAGTTGATATATCGTTCATTCTTTCAGCATTTTAACAAATATTTTACTTCATTTAATTCAATTTAATTTCATATCATTTCAATTCATGTATAACTGGATATGCTTGTTGTACTGTTGTTTTTTTGAAAAAGCCTTTAATAGTCAAATATTGTCCTAGCTGGGTAATATGAATCGTCATCTAAAGAAGATAGAAGAAAGGAATATCAAATTAAGACATTGATTTTTAGGGGTGTATGCTTTAAGAGAAACAGTGTCAGTGGTTACAGATGAAGGTCAGTCGGTGGGAAATGAAATTTAGTCAATTTTTCTGTTTTTCTTCTCTGGATTGAATTTGAAAAGATTAGAATGGAAGAAAGACACGTGGAGGTCTTAAAGACCTTTTAAAGCATAATAGTGACAGTCCAGATCCGTGTTAAAGATTTACATGATTAGTACGTTTAGCTGCATTGAATATCTGATCTGTGCTCTTTGCAATAATGGTAAATATATTCATTTAATGATTTCATGAGTTTTCATCAATTTGTTTAAGTCATTGCTTCGTGTTTCATTACTATCATCATAGTTTGCATTATGATCACAATTCATCATCATCATCATCATCATCATCATCATCATCATCATCATCATCATCATCGACATTGTCATCATCATCATCATCTTCATCAGCAGCACCAGCATCATCATGGCCATAATAACTGTTATTTCTCATCAATCTAACAATCTCGATTTTCATTATGGACATAATATTTTTATTTGCATAATTGTTACATGTACAACTGTCTGCTGTCACTGTTATCAGGATTAACATTGTTTTCATTGCCATCAGCATTATCATCGCCGTCATTATCAATCATCAATCATTATCATGATCAATATCTCATCATCATCATAATCTTCATCATATCTTCATCATCGTCATCGTTGTCATCATTGGCATCATCATTGGCATCATCATAATCTTCATCATCTCATTATCTTCATCATCATCATAATCATCATCTTCATCATCATAATCATCATCTTCATCATCATCATCATCATCTTCATCATCATCATCATTGTCTTCATCTTTAACCATTCAACTTGATATGATTGTATCCACAAAATCCATAATTTTAGAGATTATTTGATACAAAATAGTCTGCACTTGGTGATGAATTGCCTGAAATGGAGACTAGTGGAGGGGAATTCCCCTGAAACAACTACTGATATGTTTCATCTACTCTTAAAGGGTTTTACACTGCTAAATATTTGATATTAAACTCTTTGTCAAGATAGGTTGTAAAGCATTTCTCTTGTGCCTTTATTATTTTACGTCTTTATTGATATGGGATCATTTTTTGCACGAAAAGTTTTTTGTATATATTGTTAAATGTCATTGCAAAACTTATTTGAATGCATGTCTATAGTTGTATTTTGAATAAAGTATTCCCTCTAGTACATGGTGCTGGTACCAATCTTTGCCATAGAAATGTGTAAATGTGTCCAGACTACATGTACATGTGTACTATTCTCCTAAACATACAAAAGAAATGAAAAATTAGTACTTAAACATTTCAAAATCTGCAGAAGAGCTTCGATATTGTAAGGTGTCATTAAAGAGATCCTTTTTGCCAAGTTTATATGTTTAGTTATCAAACTATCTGTACAGGAGGACAACATTTCTTTAAAACAGCTGAAAGAATGATATTCATCTACTAAAAGACTGTCTCATCATTTTTATTATGCGTGAATGAGATAACAGTTTTCTAAATGTTTTTGTCAAATCTTTTGATGCCTTATTTCAGGGTTTTTCTCTATGTAGACGTAGGAAGTCATCAAGTTCGGTAAATTATCCAATGGCATAATTTTTATAATCCTATTTTTTAAAAATTACATCATCACTTTGATTTGTAGATTTGTTTTACTTCCTTTGGTAATATAATTTTGTATTAGTTAGATTTTATTTTATGAAGAATCATCATGTTTTATGGAATGAAGATGCTGTATTACCACACTTCTCATACAATCTTTAACAAAAAGTGTGCTAAAAAGAACAAATTTGAAGATATTATTTTCTGTTGGAAATATGTTAAGAATGCAATTACAGAAAGATTGAATTAATTACACGTGACTTCTTTTGTGCAGCATGAAACAATCTAGCTTTTTATTCAGAAAATGATTTGTTTTTCTACCATTTCAATGAATGGGAACCTAGGAATTATTATTTCTTTTCACTATGCAACCGGGTTATTTTATGATTTTTATTAGGTACTATTTAATGGGCAGGTCTGTTTTAGTAAATTTGCTTTGTTTTCACCCTTTATTTTTTTCTTGAGATTAATTTCTTTTGCATTTTTGTTGCCTTGGAAAAAATGGATAAGAAGACCCCCATTCTGTCAGTCATATTTAGACATTTGATTTGTTGTTAATTTCTGGAAAAAGATTGAAATTATTTTATCCTTACTTTAATATCTGACGTAAATGTATGCCTCTTGTGGTAATTAAAAACCCATTTATGTCATAGATTCGTTCCTTAAATCTTTGAGTTCTATGAAATGAATAGACATTTACAGGTTCATACTAGGAACATCTCTGATGTTTCTCTAATCAATATCAGTTAAACCTTTGGTGATTATTACAAACCTTTTTCATCACAGATTTTATTTTAGAAACCTTGGTGTTCTTCCGAATATGTGGACGTATGTTTCTCACTTTCTCTAATTAATTTCAGTTTACCTGTGATGGTAATTACAAACCTATTTTATCATAGGCTCTCTTTAAACCTTGCTCTGTTCCTTGGAATATTATATAGACCATTTCAGTTGAGTATTTCTTAAATCAATGTTTTAAATTCCCCCCTTTTTTTTGGGGGGGGGGGAGGGGTCCTGAACAGACGCTTATTTTTGTGGTTTCAATGTCCTTTATGCTGAAGGTATAGAAACTGAATATGATTCAAAAACTGTAGGTAGAGATTTCTTTCTTTTCAGTTGTTTCATACCCATATAAAATTAGGGATAATTTGATGAGTAAAAATTGGATCATGGGGGAGTAAGATAGAGGTGTCACCTTTGCATTTGTGTTTTTGTCTGCCATGCCTGTTATGTTTGCATGTTTTATGTCTAGTCTCAATTTTGAGCCACACATACACGTACCGTGCACCTAAGGTCAAAGATATTAATCAAATTGTTGTACATCTGTATATATTTGTAGTGAATTCATTTTGTAGAGCCTGAAAAATATACAAGTCTGTTTAAGTACTGTATAAACACACTGTGCGTATATTTAGAATGCCAACCTAGAAACTTAAATCTGAGAGTGATTTATTTATTTTTCTTAGTTAATTTTTTTTTCAGTTCACATTTGTGGATATTGTACATGCATTGCTTCTTTTATCATTGAGTGTGTCTTACATTACTGGATTACAATGTACTATACATGTAATTAGTAGACATTTTTTAAGGTGTAAATAGTTTTTACACAGTTTGAACACAATATCACTGCGTTCCTTTTCAATGTGGTCACTTCCAATTGCATGGTTTTGCACCTCACATTAGGGTATATGACACTTGTTTGTTTGAATTAAAAGGTGACAATTTTGCATGGTAATCTAAAGCTATCTACGCCTGCATCAAATGCATGTGTGTCTTTGTGAAAGCAGGAGGTCCATTTGCCAAAAAAAGAATTCTCAGGCCATATTCTTCATGCTAATTGAAAATGAGAGTGATCTATCAAAGGTGTTCTCAATTTTAAAATAGGTTAATAACTGAAATACAAAAAAAAAAATCCATATGCTTTTCAACTTCATGGAAAAGGTGTACCGGTATCTTACTTCATGGGTCATGGAAAATGTAAGAAAATGTGGGTGAAGAACAAGGTTAAATGACGGGGTATTCAGAGCAAAGCATCTGATGTGACAAATTAAGATGAGAGAGAAGTATACCGATACCTCTTTTTAACGAGAGAAACTTATACTGATGCATATTTATGAATTGTTTTGTTTCTCATTGTCTCTCTGTGACTTATTGTAGCTTTCTAGTGCAAGGCCGCTGAGGAAGGATATGAAGAAAGCCAACCATGTTCCCATGCAAAGACCCATTAGAGCAATGACTATGCATTCTATAAGTAAGTTTAAAATCTGATTGTAACTACATACACATGTATGTAAATGTGACCAGTAAGGAAACCCATTATAGAAACCTATTATAGAAACCCATTATGGACTCCTATCATAGTATGTCAGTAAGTTATGTCCTGTGGAAGTGTAGAACTCAATATAACAAAATATACATATCATAAGTAATCATAACAATCCATTGGAGCAATGAATATGCATGCTATGAGTATGTATACAATCCCATAATAACAACATAATGTAGATGTGACCAGTATGGAGACACATTATAGAAAGCCGTTATAGAAAACCATTACAGAAAACCATTACAGAAACCAATTATAGTAACCAATTATAGAAACCCATTATAAATTCCCATCATAGTATGTCTGTAAGTTACGTCCTGTGGAAGTGCAGAACTCCTAACAAAAGATATGTGTACATTCCATAAGTAAGTAAGTCTAGAGACGTACATGTATGATAAAATGGCTATGTATGTCAGTAGTATTAGAAGCCCTTCATAAAAGTCCATGTGTTTCAGTAAGGAAAAATCAACTCTTAGAGTGAGGAGTATGTATACAGTGTATGTTTGTAGTATTAAAGGGCAAGTCCACTCCAAAAATAACTTGCATTTAATAGATGCAGAAAAACAAGAGAAAAAAAGAACAATAAATGCACATCTATTAATAGAGCAATGAATATGCATGCCATGATTAAGCATAGAGACTCACAAGACCAAAAATCTTTAATATGTGATTCAGAATCCTAAGTACAGGTAGGCAATGATCTCATATGTTTTTGATCCTCTCTTTTTCGACAGACCAGTCCTCGTCCACGTCCTCTCTACAGTCATCAGATGGGGACAGTGATGCACCCCCTAAATTACCCCCTAAGCAGTCCAGCGGTGATTTCAGTCATACAGAGGTCATCGATCAAAACAACCCTCCTCCTAAGCCAGCGGGATTCCCTGTTGCTTTCACGTCACACAAGGACAAGGTACGGTCTAACTCCTTTATTTTCTCTATGGATTGAAGCCTAGATTGCCTCGTGATATTGTTTGGGATATATGATACAAATTTAGAGTTATGAAAACTATTTGGCAAACGCAAAATTTGATTTCAATTTTCAATCATAAATATCTTGATAATCAGACAGGCGATCGGCTTGTAAAAGTCATGGGGTTCCTGACTAACCTAAAGGTTTATAGTTATCATTGCAGCATGAGCTAAATCAGATTTTTTTTTTAAAGGATCCAAGACAAAGTTACCGGATCCCTTTAATACCAGAATCCCAATTGTTTTATTCAGACATCACATAAGCCGTTTGGCGCAAGTTGATTTTTGCACTCTCTTAAACAATGTCTCCTGGTCATCCAAGCGTGAACACATACCACACAAAAATGATACCAAATGATTTGGGATAAAACTCTCTTTCATAAGATGTATAATAATTCACCGTTCATAGATGATTTTTAGAATAATTAGCAATATTCTAGGTGTAAACTTTTGGACTCGCACTGTATACTCTAACAACATTAACTTTAAGGTCATGTTTTGATTAATGTTGAATTACATATATCTTTTGTAAAACACTCCTGCAATGTCTCTTCATAATGAGTCACTTCTGTTTTGTTTTGAAGACCAGGAACCCCCTTCGCACGTTCTTTAATTCAATGCTGAATTGTCAGTTTGTAACGAGTCACTTCTGTTTTGTTTTCAGGATCAGGCACCCCCTCCGCTACCCATCAAAGGATCGTTGAACAACACACCTCCCATCAGCAGGAAAGGCCCACAATCTTCAGAACACATACAGGAGTCCTTAACCAATGAACCTCCCGAGAAACCCTGACAGACAATAGAAATATCTACATTACAATTTGCTGCCAAGATATAGTGTACTACTGATCCGATGCACAACTAATATGTTTGTATTGTTTGTTAAATGTTTCCGTTCTCCTGCCAGCAAGGCTCTCTATAATACGTAATCCTTCGTGAGTGATATTACCCAATATTTTTTTTTTTTTTTGTCTGTTCAAATGGGTTTCATTGATCCCTAGACATTTCAGTGAAAACGACTTCATCTCTCACTGAATGTATTTATCCAATATGTTAAAATGTACAATCTACTTTCTTCTTCCTTTGTTTCCCTCCTATTGTCAAATTGTCTGTTTTACATGCCCTGTGGCAGATTTCTTTTTAACAAAAAGATGATGAATGTATGATTTCTCATTGTAGAATCTTTGGTGCTTAAAGGTAATACAAAGTTTTGGCGCTGTTGAAAATCGAGTCTTAAGTGATGAATTTGTAAATAATAAACTCTTTATATTGTATAGCTTCCTCCCAAGACTGATATTACTTTAGCTTTAAAACAATGTTTCTGGACTACAATCGACCGATTTGCTAATTCCATTTGGAAATTTTTTACCAGAACTGCATATTCTGAGATTTTCATGGTCGCAGCTACAATGGAATGGCCTTAGTCGCCATTTGAAATTTACAGGGAGTTCTGGTAAATTTTGATTATTCAATTTATCGAAAGCAGAAGTTTTTTAGAGGCTAAATTTTCTAGGGGCTTATAATACATCTACAGGGGCATCCAAATATATCCAAATGGTGAAGAACTATTATCCATCGAATTTTCAAAATTTCCCAAAATGTTGCATTACCTTTAAATCAAATGATAACCTCACATCATCAGCATCATCAGACTTTATTCTTTGTTATCTGGGTGTGTTTTTTTTTAGTCTCAATCTTAGGAATATTGTCTCTTTTGTTTACATTGAAATCTGATTTTATCCACTATGTAAAATGCTATGTTTTATTTGGAATTTGATATTTTCCTTCGACATTTAATGAAGTATAAGATTATTTTTATCTCGTATTCTAAACCAGCAGATTAAATCCAATGAAATAGAATACGGTACTGAAAAAGGAAAACAAAACAAAACGAAGGCAGAAAGCATACATTTTTTCAATTTCATGAGTGGCCGTGATTTGTAAAATTTTCATACAGGAAAAACGGGAGGTATCTACGATACAGGGGAATTTTCATGAAACAGAAATTCCTTTTCTTAGAGTAGAAAATTTATTCATTTGATTGAATAAGACTGGAAAATTAAAATTGATGCAATTTCTTGCTGTTTAGTTGAATATTCTGTTCTTATAGTTTTGAAATGGTATTTCTCTGGTATCAGGTAATAGAAGTCACAATTTCTGCCTTATTGCCTCTTTTTCTATTCAATTAGTATCTGTTACTGATAAAAGGATTAGGCAAATTATGTTGATAATTATTACTGAACATGTACTATCATCTGCTAAGAGCCAGAAGGGTGTTGGCTTCATGTAAATTAGTATTACAATTAAAGTGCTTTACACTGTGTAGATAGTACTACCATCTACACAGTGCAACATATTTTCACTGAAGATAGTAGTACTATCTACACAGTGTAACAAACTTTTCTTCTCCCATCAATAATGGGTGAACTATCTTTCATCACGTGATTTAATTTTGACCAATTGTAGAGCAACATTCTTAGTATGTGGAATATAATATTAGCTAACGCCCTTATGGCTCTAAAAGGATGATATCTTCTACAACAGGGTCATTGACATGGCCGCTACAGCAAAATCTCTACTGGTACAACTTACAAGTCAACCATATATATATGCAAATTGTTTATTGTATTGTACACATGTTGAATCAAATATCACACTCGTTATCTTAACCGCATTGTAAAGAGAAAACAATGTACTCCAAGGAACTGACAATTGTAATTTAGTTCTGTGTACTGTATGGAATTAATGTAAATATATCTTATTTACTACAGTACGTCATGTAACCATGGTAATGGTGCACAGTATTGTTTTTATATGTGAATATATTTCTGTATATGTATTGCGCATAATTTGTTCTTTTTGTTCCGAATGATATTCAACTACAGTGCAGGGAGGTGTTTCGCAAAGATCCTAAGTTAGACTTAAACTTTATGGAGAGCCATTTGTAGCCTTTAAATGAAATATGTTCAAAAGCAAAAATTCAAGTATTTTAGACTTTTTATAAATTCCACATGGAGAACATGAAATCCCCGTTGGTAATAGAAAATATTAATGATTTGAATCCACATTTTATGCCTTTAAATTTTTTTTAACAAAAGATGGCAACAGCTTTCCATAATTGTTAAGTCCAACTTAGAGATAAATTCAACTTAGGATCTTTGTGAAACACCCCCCAGAAGTAGTTTGAAAAGGGATGTGCAAGAAAATATATATATGATATTTATACATATAAATCTTTTGATTATTCTCCATTAATTATCATTATGTAACAAGCCCTGGCTAGGCATCATTGTAGCCACGGCAGTATGCCAAAGGGGTTCTTTGGATTCAAAAGTGTTATGCCGCCGCCTATATATAATCTACACACCTATAACTTTTGGTGATGCTGCCCCCAGTGTTCCGTCTTCTATAGGTTAAAAGGCCATATTTTTGTGGATGGTGTGTGTGTGCGCTCTAAAGGCCACATTCTTATAGGGATTTTGTTCAAATTTTGAGCGAAGGTGTATCTTGGTAAAATCTACAAGATTATAGATTTGGGTGAAGCTGCCTCCAGTGCTCCGTCTTTTATAGGGTCAAAGGTCATATTTTGATAGATGTCCTGTGTGCACTCTAGTATGTTTAACTTCATCAATCTACACATGGTTAGTGTTTGGTGATGCTGCCACCTGTGTTCCGTCTGTTAGAGTGTCAAAAGTCATATTTTGGGGGCCTTCTTTTGTGCGCTCTAACTGCCACATTTCTTGACAGATTTCTTTAAAATCAGAGATACATTATACTCTATTCTACACACATATTATTTTGGTGATGCAGCTCCTAGTCTTGACAATATTCTGAGCCTCTAGTGGCGATTTATACGTCATCCTTTTGTTTCAGGGAGGGGAGAGGGGATCTTTGTCCCTCCTTCGAACATAAGGATGACACAAAATTGCTGCCACTGCTGGGGGATATATTCGTATTGTGCGGCAATACAGATTGCGATATTTCTAGTTTTGTATTATTATTGAACTTCTCTTTTGTAAAGGAATTACAAATAAAGCCTGGAAATGGAATTATGTAAGGATCAATTTAATGAATTTTGGTGATGTTTGCGATAAAATATGATGTCATGTTGCATTCATGGCTAATATAGATATCAAGGGCCTATGTACAGTATGCAATGCACCACAGAGTTACATATAGCATGGACATGCCACCTTTGCATCATTGAACAGAGGACAAGAGGAAGCCATGTTGGATTGCCTCCTTTTTTGTCTTTGCTACCTTAAGACCCTTGGATTAATTTCTACTTGAAGAATAGCAACTGTTATTGTTCATTTGCCTGAGTAAAATGAACTGTATGAAACATGGTGCTTTGCTTTACTGTAACCCAAGCCGTATGCAAATAGATTTTTTTCTTCAAATGTTGGTGCATTAATGAACGGACATTGAATGCCTGAAAGTGAAAAGAGATTAAATTTTTTACTCCTTACATTCCAACATTTTGTTTTCATGCATTTCATTTTCCCCCTTTTTATCAGTCTTTCTCAAAATCTGTTTCCATGAAGTAGATTTTTGCACTTTGATTCAAATGTTCCTTCATTCTTCTTCACCAATCTTTGAGTTTTGATAGAAGTTTTAGGTCTGCTCTTCTCTCTACAAGCTATGTTAAGTGAAATGTTACGAGAACTCTATCTACAGTTCATAAAAAATATGAGTACTAGTTTTGCAAGAAAATGTGTCTAAGGTATTTTCAGGCGTTTGAGGTAGTCAGAATGTACATGTAAATACAATTTATGAAATTAAACTTTTTTAGCCTTTAAATATTATTATACAAACTTATGATACTGTTTAAATGCTTTTTGATTTTGTACGACTGTAATTGTGTTAAGATATCTTATTTAAAAAAATAAATAATCAGCATATGACATGTGATATTTATTTCCAACTGAGTGTTATTGTGAGTTTTTTAATGAGTTCTTGAGAGTGATACACACACACACACACACACACACACACACCCACACACACATATTTTTGTTTAGCTCATAGCACTGTATACATGTTTACACCAGTGTACAAGACACTCTTGCAATATTTCAAGTTTGAAATTTTAGATCCTGAAGACATCTCATTACACGTGGTGCTTCATCTTCAGGACTTGTCCACCATCACAAACAACCTACCCACAGCCAACCCACCAAATTTTATCTTCTTTTTTAAACAAAAGTCAGTAACAATGCACTCTGTTTTTCTAAAATTCTCACAGGGGTAAATTCTAGACCATGGAGTAATAGAAAAATTCTGTAACTGGAAGTGGATAACTAATCCTACTAAAATTGAGATGTTTGATTTCTTGCATTTATATCTTTAGAGCTTTCATTAAAGACTAAGGGAAAAAGAGGTACTGAAACAAATGAAAACAGATAAAGTCTGCTCTCTTCTATTGAAAAGTAGATTTATTAGTTGGATAGGACAGTATCAGGAATCCATATGGAGTATATGAGCCATTTAACCTCCACAATAGACTATTACATAAGATATAGAATGAAGAAGAAAAAACAATGCAGAGACTAGTTTAGCTCATGCCCTCAATAGTTAGGTGGGTTTGATGATACTGACAATGTGACAACTTATTTAATAGCACCATGAATAAGACTTGGCAAATTCTATGAACTTCGCAAGTCATAATTTACAAAGGTGTAATCATCAATGTCAAAATCACAAAATAATCAACCTATTCTCACCTGCATTTTATTGCAGTGTTACATCCCCAGTATCTTCTAAATTTTATAAGACTTATCTTCATATTATTGTCACATATTTAATTCTGTGAATATGCTTAGAGCACCCAATCATTCTACAAGAACTATCAATATAATAGTCTAGTAGACAGTACCATATACCATGTACATGACCTGGAAAAGTTGATAAGTACAAGGTTTTGTTGTTGATTCATGCTCTAGATGGGTATTTAAGTAAAATCAGCTTGGTTGCCAGCTTGGCAACCTTGGGCAACTTTTTTAATAGCCATTATTAGCATAATCATCTAATTAGCATAATGTGCAATATGTAATCATGTTGCTAATCTCAATCCAGGAAACCTGAAAACATGAATAATACGAATTGGCAAGGGTTTTCTATGACGAGGAATTCATTTATGACGCCAGTTTTTATTTTTAAGTAATACAATTGTCTTAGATAGCATAATGAGCTAATAAGCATTGTACAATATATGGACTTCATTGTCATTGCTTATCTATAAAGCCTAAAAATGGTGCAATGCAACATTGTAAATCACTTTTGAAAGACTCATTATTAATTCATGAGAAGATATTTTATGTAGATGTAGTGTAACTAGCCTAAATAGCATAATCATATAATTAGCATATATGTGCAGTATGCAATTATGTTGCTAATCTAAATCCAACTTTTTCAGGTCTACTAAAAAACTTCTACCGGACTACTTCACCAACATGTTTGCACAATGAATGTCGTCGAGCTAGATATGAACCAGCGACCAATATTACTGAGCTTTCGACGTGAAGCTACTTGGCACAGATTAGATCTCCTTTAATATACCTGGGGGTGTTTGACCCAAAAGAACATAACAATAATAAAAACCTGAAATAAATGATGTATAAATTCCATTCAAAGAAATGGAAAGTTAACAGGAATTAAATTTCCTAAACATTGTGCCTGCTACCTATATTTATCAATGGAGGTTTTTATAATAGCGATACGCGCACATCGTGGACATATTGTGAGAGAATGGGAAAGCGTGTCTGTTTTTTGTTATAGGGATGAGAAGCTCATGAGCCCCTGAACGCTGGCGTACTGTTTGGGGGGGGGGTATTTTTTATTCGATACCAGTGATTTAAAAATGTTGACATGATTTTTCGATAATTTTTCTCAATTTTTTTGTAAGTCGTACCTTTTTATGCATTTGTCGGCCATTAGAAATTCCCAAATTGACAGTCGGGCAAAAAATATGCTTATTTAGGAGCCTTTACGTCAGGGTCTGCAGAACGGCCGGGCTCGGGGGCCCCGAGCCCCCTCACTTTTTGAAACAGTTTGTTACAGAGAAAAAGAAGGAAAGAGAGAGAGAAAAAAATAAGTGACCCCGGACCTCACCAAGGGCCCTAAGGCGGTCTCCTGTATGCACATCCGACCGTAATTAAATACCTAAAATGCCCGAGCTTCCGAAGGCTCTGCCCCCTGGACCCCACCAAAGGCCCTAAGGCAAGCCCCCGGAAGTTCAGGCAGGGGGTCAAGAGGCCGAGCCCCAGAAGCCCATGGTTTTTAGGCATTAAATTACGGTCTGGTAAGCATATTTAGATATCTTATTTATGACACTGGCAGGTCACTAATTGGCGGGGAGTCCAGGGGCAGATCCCCCGGAAGCTCAGGTTTTAAATATTTAACTACGGTCAGATGGGCATCCATGGGCCCGCCTTAAGGCCCGGTCAGATGAGTATATTTTGATACCTCATTTGTGACATTGGCAGGTCACTTATTTTTCTCTCTTTCTTTCTTTCTTTTTTTCTTTTACATACTTTTTCAAAAAGTGAGGGGGGCTCGAGCACCATACAAGCAAGGCCCTGACATGAAGGCTTTTAAATAAGCATATTTTTTGCCTGACTGTAAATTTATGAATTTTTTATTTTCTAACTAACGAATAAAAAGGTATATATGACTTTTATACCGGAAAATACCGGAAAATCATGTGATTTTAGCAACATTTGTAAATCACTCGTATCGAATATCGAATAAGAAATACCCCCCCCCCCCC
>BEXV01000634.1:24619-65798 GCA_003118195.1 Hemicentrotus pulcherrimus | reverse complement strand
AAAGTTGGGCAGATGTTACTGGGTAAATCGAAGTTGGGCAAATTTTGTCCGATAATTGGGTCATTTTCTCCCAACCGTTTACTATATGAAGCCACCCAATGAAATGTTCACAATAGGTTGGGTAGGTGTTACTTGGCAAAAACGAATATTTTGTTGAAACGAGACTATTGTTTAGGAATATGAATGTTTTTTACAGACCTTGTGGGATAGTTATCAAATTACAACATTGTTCGGGGAGATGATTAAATATTCACTTAACCATGACAAATTTGAGTTGGTATTAGACATAATCTGGAAATGAAAATATATTTTTTATTTAGAGCTTCTTGATTTGTTTCATAATTATAATTAAAGCAAAATTGTCGACCCAAGCCATGTCAGTCGGACTTTTTGCCAGCACTTTAAGGTGTTCATTTTTCTACAAATGAAATGAACGTCCATCATTAGAACATGGCATCCTTTAAACTATATTCCCGGCCTTTTCGGTTTACACCTATGAACTACCTTTTCCATCAACGTTTGAAGAATATCACGTGTCTTTGATATTAGCCAATCAGATCGAGTTTCTCTATCTGTTAAAGAACGGAAAATATTATCTTGTTTATGATTTCAACAACCAAGAGCTCTCAATTTATTTTCCGCTAACTTTGTATGACAGGCGAAAGATGGAAACTTTGCTATGTTGTTTATATCATTCAGGGATTTATTATCTCCCGATTGATGTAACGAAAACTTTCTTTCATTACTATAAGGAAGGTGGTAGGCATCCGGTAAATAGTACCAATGAATATGATCCTTGAATTTAAGTTTGTTAACACGAATTTGGAAATATTATATATCCGAGACGCACGACAGCTCCTCTCCTTGACTTCAAATCAGTTGCACTTCGCCCTTCTCGCCGTTAATATCTAAATAGCACCGTTTAGGGGGATGACATAGCATCGAAACAACAATATGCAGTTATTGTAACCTTTTTGATCTTGAGTCTCATAAAAACACCCTGGCCAACGCTGTTTTGACACTCCGCCGAAATTGAGAAGGGAGGAAGTAAAATTTGTTTCTTGTTTCGACGTCAACTTTAGAGCAATAATGTACCCGATATAAAGAAATATTTTTTTGAGGTGCTTTCAAGTGAAAGTGTATCAATCCTCATTCCCCCAACTTTTTTTTAATGAATTCTTTGGGTCCTAAAATAGTTCATTGAGACGTTACAGATCAACGACAATGATTAGTATATTTAATGATTGGTTATTGCTATTTTGATAGCTGACTGTTTGCTATGAATAAAATTTATTCATTATCATTTTTATCACAGAAATGTAGATATCACAGGTAATTTATTTCCCCCAGTTTTCATGCTTCGTTCANCGTTAACGTAAAATGAGAATTTTACAAAATAAAAAAGGTCCCTTGGATTTCAGCGAAGCAAAATAACGTCTCACAGAATGTAAAAGAGATCACTGTGACAATCAAAAAGGTTGTCAAATGAATTGATTCATTGTCATTGTCATTATAAAATGTGAGTCGCCAATAGTACAATGTTATTTGCCATGACAAGTTTTGTCAGAAAAATTATGTATGTTTTAAAGTGTTTACTAACGGTTTGTTACTGATACTTTGTATATGAATTGCAGGGCCCTCCGAAAGTACAGTATATATTTGAGTGGGCATCCCTGGGGAAACAAAGTTATTTTCATTATTATGATGTATTTCATTTTGGTTGCAAGAAAAAGGAGAAAATTCATTTGCAGTGGGCCAAAAAATGGTCTGATACAACAGATATCATCATCACCTACATGTTATTGATTTGATACTTATCACTTTCGTATTATTACCTCGTATCTGTTCATGTTTTATTTCTTTTTCTAAACTTTGATCTACTTCTGTTACCTTCAGAAAAACTACGAGTTCGTGTGTGGGCAAACCAAATATGATATTTCAAAGCCCAAATAAGATTGATATTGGCATCGCACTTTAGTCTAAACGGTTCTCCAGAAATTACAAACATGCTCAATTTGACGAAAACCATCACCCGTGGTCTGTTTTAGTTTTGGAGGTTTAACGACTCAATCGCTGACTGGCTATTCATCATGTTCAAGACTTCGTCTCGATACCAAGCAATAAATATATCATCGTTTGGGATAAAATCCCTATCGTATATGGGACCTGTCAAGACTATCCACATAACACTATATGACTGGTATCTGTTATGGTGGTTGAAAATAGATGAGTGCTCATTTGTTCCTAAAAAGGTAACCGGAATCTTGATGGCCATTATTTGAAATGAAGGTACGAATATCTTCAATAGCATCTCATTCCAAGTGTTAAAGAATGAAATATCTACGTCGACATATCCAAGTGAAGATGAAGTATCACAATTATTTCATTCACGTTTTCCTTCTAGCATAAATACAATGTTATTGATAATATAAAACATCATATTTTACCTCACATGAATAATAAATTCTACAGGTCACGCTCTTGTTCAAGATTTCATCTGGAGATCTTTGGAATAGAACTGCCAAAATATATAAAAAGTACATCTTTAAACGTTTCTTTCTAGAATTTTTTTTTTAGCATTAACTAAAGACTAAAGAAAGTATGCTTAGCGTATCTCATTCTTGTCTTTTCCATTGTTTATTTTTTTTTTCCTTCTCTCCATTACACCGCTAGACACATTTGTGGTATAAGCTATATGAATAAGGCATATTATTAATATTATAATTATTATTTTTACTATCATTATCATTTTTATCATTGTTATTAGTATTATTAAATATTATAACTCTTTTGAAAACTCTCCAACAGTCCACTATGTAACAAAACAAAAAAGAGTCATTTGCAATAACAAACATTCAGATGTTGTCACTTCAAAATTTGAATACTTTCATGATGTCTTCTTCATGGACGACAATTATTGACTGAGAAATAAAAATGAAAAATAGCAAGATATAAATAGTCACAAGAGACTTGCTCAGAAAAACAACGCAACAGCTCGGAGTCAATGAATGGCACTCACACGGACTTACGATGACTCTTCAATCTAGAATAACTTAGGTTTGGAAGTTACATCACGATGACGAATTGTAATAGTATATATTTACATAGAGAACAGCGTGTTACGAGATTGATGAAAGCGATGTCATTGGACATGATAGAAAACTGCAAATACTCCAATCAGGAAGAGAGAGATGTTGAGAGAATTACTCAAAAGACATATTTTGGTCGATTTGAAACTAAAGTCAAACTTTCAGGTTGACATATTTCAGTGTGAATAAAAATATCAACCAAGAATAGACGAGAAAATGGAAGAGAATTGTTCGAGTTCATATACATTTTTTAGCAAATTGATCAGACTTTTAGCCTCGACAGGTTCTTTTTTTCAAAGGCTTCACATTCTAAAAGTATTTGATAATCATATTACTCAGGTCGCAAACTTTATGTATTCTCATTTCAAGGGTGTTCTGCCACAAGTCAAACTAAAAAGTACGCCAAAAGATATCAAACCAGAAATTCCAGTATCCTGTATGTTCCTTTTTATAACTATACTATCTTAAGGTTCACTGTGAAATACACTGGGCCTAAGCTTTGGAATTCCCATTCTGTTGAACTTAAATCTTTTCCATCACTCAACTCTTTTAAAACTTATCATTTAACCTTAACTTACCAGTTGAAGTCGGGAAATCATCGTCTGTGAATATCTTTCAAACAAAACTGAAATCACATATTTTCAATTAATTGTAAATCTAAGCATATCAGTAATATATACACAAAATCAATGACATACAAATTGTCGTAATCATTACAATATAAGACAAACAAATGTTGAAGAGGAAACCGTGAAAGTACCCGAACTTCATACTGACGTTAAACCCATCGAATGGACGAGAACAAACGTGACTCTCCAAGGGTGTTACGTACGGCAAAGCAAAGGAAGAATTTGTTATTTGTATAATAACACTTCCATGTATGTGTTTCAAACTCTATGGTTAATTTCTTTCAAAGCATTATTTTGATTTTTCTCTCGGAAGAAACTGGAGATTTAAACGCAGTTTTTTCAACAAGAAAAGCTATAAACTTTATTATTTTATTTTTACAACACGTGCTATGTGAAATCAGTTAATAAACATATAAATACATCAATTTAAGTTGCATTACAATTTATTTATAAGTTAAGCAGCCTTTCTGGAAATGAATACAGTTTCAAAGTTACAACGATGCACAATCAATATTGTTCTATATTCCTAATATATACGATTATCTAATTCAGGTAGATTTATGTGTTAGATATTGCTTGGTATAACTCTAAATGTATTCAAAATTTGAAGACTTATAAATAGGTAAAGATGAATCGCGCCCAGTAATCTGAATATAGGTTTTGTAAACAATAATAATAATGAATATACTAATAATGATAATAAATTATAAATATTATCATCATTATAATTATTCCACCGTTCTTGCATAGCGGATATCACACTATGATATAACCTTCTAGATGTGCTTCTAGATGACTTTGGATGTTTGGATGTTTCAGGAGGGTGTTTTACAAAGATCCTTAGTCAAACTTAACTCTGAGTTGGACTTAAAAGTTAAGGACAGCAAGTTGCAGCCTTAAAATAACATATATTTAAAAGCGAAAAAATCAAGTATTTTAGACTTTTTATAAATACCACATGCAGAACATGTTAATCTGCTTGATAACCGAAAATATGAATGATTTGTATNCCCCCTCGACATCGTTTTAGGGCACAGTACAGTTTCGAGATCACCATGGGCATAGTTTTAACCGTGCCCTTCAAAGTAGTCAATATTTGTACATTATCATGTTCACAGTGGCGCAGCGAGGGTTCAGGCGGGTGTTTTACAAAGATCCTTAGTCAAACTTAACTCTCAGTTGGACTTAAAAGTTATGGACAGCAATTTGCAGCCTTAAAATAACATATATTAAAAAGCGAAAAAATCAAGTATTTTAGACTTTTTATAAATACCACATGCAGAACATGTTAATCTGCTTGATAACCGAAAATATGAATGATTTGTATCAGCATTTTTTGCCTTTTGAAATAACTTTTACATAATATTTTCAAATACGCTAACGGCTTTCCATAATTGTTAAGTCCAACTTAGAGATAAGTTCAACTTAGGATCTTTGTGAAACACCCCCTAGGGCTATTGGCTAGCGCTATTTTTTTTTTTGGGGGGGGCGCGGGCACTCTGGCTAGGTGGATAAAAGCGAATCAGCAAGGCCATCGAATAGGGTAAGGTCATGGGCGGTCCTCCTGTTTTCTTTTCACGTTCCTTCCTTCTATCCATTTCTGTTTTCTTTCCTTCAGTTTATCTCTTTTCCCCCCTCTTCTTTTCTTCATTCTTTTTCTTTGATGGAATCATACCCCGGCCATGCCCCCTCCTATCTACGCCACTGTCTTTAGATCATAAGCAATGAAAGATATAGCACACGCCAACTAGTCTAATCAACAAAGGATGATTTACTTATAACGACAGAGGTAAAAGGGTTAACGCTCACAACAGTAACAGTCCCAGTGGACGTCTCAATGTGTGTGCGTAAGAAGGAATGAAATCTTAAACCGAAATTAATTCACATCATATTAGCTCATCGGCAATTGCTTTCTCTACTAGGCCAGACATCATCGCCATTTGCCCGTGCAACCTCTCGTCACTGCCGAGTTTTAGTCATTAAAATCTCTGTCAACTGGGATGGGGGGAAAAGGGATGCCTGCAAGTTTGGGGTCTTTTCTAAGAGATTATCAGAGATAATGATTTAATGCATCAGACGTTTCTTAGTGTAACTCGTCAACGATTTAATGGCAATGTCATCGCGTCACTGACTCCGTAAGCTAACGCGCAGGTGACAGATGATTGGCGAATACTCAAAGGTACGCTCGGGAGTTGGTAGGTATACACTCCAAACAGGCGCCTCGACAACCCACACGCGCGCGCACAAACACACACGCACACGACGGCGTCTTGAAATACTACACTGCTAAATGCATCAATCCAAGTAAATAATGAGCTATTTTCGCAGTATCTTACAGATGACCGGGTTACCTTATTAATTTTGCTTGAATATTGTAGCTTTGCCCCATGAGTCACATCTAGAATGTCTAAATACCGTAATAACTTAACCGGGATCATTGCCTCCGGTTTTCCAACTCTCACAACAGGACAATGGCGGCCCATGAAAAATGAAAAAAAAAAATACATACACATATCTTCTCAAAAATCATCATAGGTTTATAGAAAATATGTAAAAGTATATTATAGCTTTTGTATTGAAGGAGGTGAGAATACCCCCCCCCCCTCACACACACACACACACACACACACACATACAAACACACACAAAGAACAAGTATGTGATAAGCTTTTAGGTTATGATAGGCATTTGAGAGGGTGCCATCTCGATGAAACTCAGATGAAACTTCAATTAATTTCACATTATCAGAACAATTATTGATATTAAGGAGGATTAGATTTAGCAGAAATAATGATCAACCAAGTTGCAACTACATTTATATAAAAAATGAAACAAAACAAAATTATTCTGTGCTCAACCGCCCCTCTTTTCTTCCCCGCTGCTCCCTCGCTCTCTCTTTCTTTCTCTCTCTCTCTCTCTCTCTTTCTCTCCCTCTACCTCTCTATCTTTCTTTCCCTTTGCACATGCTCGGCTGCTTGTAATCTCACATTGCAGCAGCATCATAGAATGAAGCATGAGGGACGTCCCACGCCGACAGGTCTCCGCTACTAGCTCTCCTTGCTCTGGTAGTCATGATTTACTCAGCTATATCCAAATTTTTGACAAATATTGCTAAATAAAAATGCCAAAATAGACAAAGAAAGTACTGCTTAGTATTGTATCAGAAGAGATTCCATGTAGGCATATTTGTGATCTTAAGATGCATTATTTTATATACAAATTGCCTTTAATATTCCATTGTGTTTTAGATTCTCCCCTCTAAATTACGTCTTTCTCTACTGCTACTGGTTTTACATCTACAATTCTTATTTTACCAGGAACCTATAATATACAAGCAATGCTTTTTAATAGGTTCCTCACATTATTCTTAATCTATTATATGAATTGAGAATCATCAAAATCCAAAAGATCGAAATATAAGGGATATACATCGTTTTGATGGATAAGATTTGCTCAAAAGCTTACAATTATAAGTAAAGTAGAATTTTTTGGAGGCATGTCATGTTTTTTCTTCTTCTTCAACCTATCAAATAGTAGACCTATACATATACATGTTTAAAGTACCATGAGACTGATGTTCAATATTCTTTCTATTAATTATTCATTGCAATCTTTCTTTCTTTCTTTTTTCCTCTCTCTTGCTACACTTTTTTGTTTTGAATATTATTTATTATACTTCCATTCAACACGTTCATAAAAAACAATTTTTTTTTTTAATAGATAATACCAAAACGGCTCATTACATTTCGAATAATATGACAAATAATGACAGAATGGAAACAATACAACATAAAATACCCCAAAATCCCTCTTTACCTCTAAATCCCTCTTTACCTTGAACCCCTTCCCCCTCTGTCTAGAAAATAAATTCAATATAAAAACATCTCTCTTCTATTTAACTAAATACCCCATTATTTCTCCCTTCTTTTTCCTTTTTACTCTCTCCTACTCTCTGCCCCCTCTCCCCCTCTCCCACTCTCTCTCTCGTTCAATCTCTCTCTCTCTCTCTCTCTCTATGTCACTTTATATGTGAGTAATTTCATCGAAAATGACTCAGGCAAGTACCAAAAAAAAAATAGTTGCAATAATCAAAGACCCATGTACAGTATTAGTATAACCCCATGCCCCGTATGTTAGTTATTTTGATGTATTTGCATCATGTATCTGTTGTTACAGCAAAGCTGATTTAGGAAAATTACTTTTTTCCGAAGTTTGGTATAACCTAAAAGGAAGATGGTTACACTTAAATCAATCTGTGACGCTTATTTAAAGCTACGGTCTCAAAAGTTCGTACGAACGATATTTTCGTACGAATCTCCCTGTTTTTCATTGTCTTCCCGAATTTCCATTGTCTAAAAATCGTTCGTACGGCGTTCGTAGCAGTTCGTAATGGCACTTGTGACCGAGGCTTAAGACGCACAAGGGTAAGGTTAATAAGGTGGAGGTAATATTTGGAAACTGCCAAATATTTATCTTACGCAACTTGCTTCATTGGTGATTTACGTTAATTAAAGAAAATTCAAACCAAATTAGCAATCTACTCTAAAGGAAAGCAGAAAAATCAGAGAAGCATAAACTAATGAAAGAATTAAGAAGGCTATGAATTACTTAAAGTAGTATAGTTACTGTCACATAATTATAGTGCAGTACATCTTTCCTTTTTCCCATCGAACGCACAAAATGACTAAAATGAACTTATTAAAAGCTTGGATTGCACTTCAATGCTCTGAAAAATAAATGCAATGCAACGTCATTGGATGTCATCTTAACAATGTCATAAACCTTCACTTGTTCCCTTGTCCATCTGAAAACTAGAAAATTGATTACCTTTCAAGAGGAAAAAAGGCCCTTCCAGTCCCCCATTAAAATTTACATTTAAATGGTGTTCTTTCCCACATGGTAACACTAGGTGTACATGTCTTTCAGTACACTCCCCAATCGCCATTTAGTAAATATATATAATACAGATTATCAATACTTTCTTGTTTTACAATTCGTTAATATCAAATGTAAGATTACTTTTATTATTAGTTTACCGTCTTCTCATGGCGACATATACGAGGTAAAGTGTAAATCGGTCAGTAGTATCTAGTTTAATAGCCCATTTGCATCTGACCTTAAAAATGTTCGGTTGAAAACTTCTTTAAACATATTTTAGATGAACCACGCGGATATATTCATGGGCAAAATTAAGAAAATATAACAAAGCCGGCTCCCCACAAGGATCACTTAGATATATCATATGAAAAGTGAGGTTCAGAAAGAGGGAGATGTCGAAGCTTCCATTTAAAATAAATCTTAATTCGTAAATCTCTAGGCATCGACAAGGCTTAACTCGATTCCCAGTGACCTTCGCTGAGGAAGGTGAGACAAAATAAACCGATGATAATAATGGACAGATTTGCGTCAAATGAGCATCAACCACGTGATAAGGATATGCATGTGAGTTTACACTCGCTCCGTTATCAATATCGTCTTTTTCTTCTTTATCATTAAATATCATTCGGATTGATTGTTTCAAAGATATTGCATTAATTTGGAAGAAGGTGAAACAAAAGAGTGTTCGTATCCTAAAGTTTGTCTTGATCGTACTCCGAACACTAAGAAATCCCTGCGTATAGAGACTGTGTTTTTCTTCGATAAAAGAAGAAGTTATTAATATTTAAAAAATATTCATAGCTAGCTACCATTAGCATTTACCAAACATTATTTTGTCCAACTTGTCTTTTCTGCGATAGTCTTTTAAATATCACAGGTCACAGCTCACCTGTCCATGTCCTATTAATACAAAGTGTCATGGGAGTATATAAAGAAGATTATGCAAAATTACAAAGAACATCATGGTGTCCGAACAAGAGGTGGCAATGGCCGGGAGGGGGGCTAACGGCATCTCTCTCCATGTCATCTTAATCACCAATTAAGGTGAACAAATCGAATGTAAAACAGAATGAAATGCATACAGATTAAGAATTCAGTTTTACTTTTAAATCACTTCAGTCATAGATGATTTAGATGTTTCAGGGTTCAACGTCAAATGCTCTATGTGACGTATGGATATGCTACTCTTTAACATCCTACATAATCACACGAAGAAAGGAATCTAAATCTGAACGACAGATACTTAAATATTCTACAATTGAGAGATACCTACCAGATTTTGTTCATAAAACGAAAATACTGTTATCGATACATCCCTGAGATTGAAACAATCCCATACATCCACATATTTATCTGAAGAAAAGGCGTCAATATGACCCTCCGTAACCATGGTATCATATTTACACATATTTCATCTCACAAAGCGCAACTGCACAATCGCCCATCACGCTACCTGTTTGGCAGTAGATCTCGACAAAATGTCACGGGGTAAAGGATTGCCGCAAATTTAAATAGGCCGCAAACGACGATCATCGACGAATGGCAAACGAATCAAGAGATTCTCTCTTGCCTTGGAGTTCACAGTCAAATGGTGTGAACCTCATCCTAATCCTAACCTGGTTTGATTTCGCTGCACTCCGTCGTCCATGCCTCTGACGAAATCGTCTCTCATTTTCCTATATTCTAAAGCCCACAGCGCAGAATACGCAGCATTTGTTATGAGCATTCAAACTTCTAAATTCATAATGATCGGTGATTTGAGTAGCAATACGATTGTCTGATGATATTAAAATTTCAATGGATTTTACGGTTCCTTGGATGAGGAATAATTTAGTTTTTTATTCTGACTAGAAAACATAAATGTATTATAATTCCCGTTGTTAGCATTCTTATCACTGTTAAGAACCTACACGAGAATGATGTAATAAAATATAAAATATTTACAACGTCATCGAAAATGGGATCGTGTTATAAGATCGTAATGTACAGTGGGCTTATATATCTTGTTATTGTTTCAGCGAGCTATGACCGGCCCTGTAAATGTTGCACAGAAAAGAAGAAACAACTTCATGTTGTGATCTGCAATCTGACTCAAGGGTGAGGAGCAATCAGGGGGTCGTTTCACGAACCCGTCATAAGCTCAAGTTCACCTACATCCCAAAGCTTTCAATGGTTGAAACGCTGTCATGCATAATAAGGGTGTTTAGGTAAGGGTGTCGGTCAGTAGCCGGCAATTACTTTCAAAGGGGCATGGCAGCATTCTTTAGACACTGGTCATAATTATACAAACAACGATATCGAAATAATAACAATATTTTTACATTATTTTAAATTTATATAGCATTGGACACTTCAAATGCATCTTACAATGATATTTCTCTCATCATTATCATGGTAATCATCCCAGGGGGGGTGTTTCACAGAGATCCTAAAAGTCGAACTTAACTCTAAGTTGGACTTAAAAATTATGGAAAGCCATTAACATCTTTGAAAATACTTTGTAAAAGTTATTTTGAAAGGCATTAATTGTTTATTCAAATCATTCATATTTTCTATTATCAAGGAGATTTCATATTCTGGATGTGGAATTTATAAAAAGTCTAAAATACTTGAATTTCTGCTTTTAAATATATTTCATTTTAAGACTCCAATGGCTGTCCATAATTTTTAAGTCCAACTTAGAGTTAAGTTCGACTTAGGATCTGTGTGAAACACCCCACTGGTCATTAATTTTGTGATATTTTTCTACGTTTTTCTATGTGGTGTCTTATCCTGTAGGCTATACAGACTATTCTCACTGAAATATCTCACTGAAATATACTCTCGAATCTATAATGAAAAATGGATGACTGGAAGAAGAAAAAAACTTTGATAAATCATTGCATTCCGTCTAGATCTTTACGCTCTCAAAACTCCGGATTGTTGTTCTTCCTAAACTCACTATTGAATGAGGGGAAAGAACTTTTGCTCATGCAGTATTTTAATAACAATAATATTGATAATGGGCATTTCTATAGCGCCGTCTATCTAGGAATTCTATTCCGAGGCGCATTTATTATTACCCCGGCTTTAGCAAAGCTGCCATTACAGCGCTCCAGCATTTCTAGGAATTAATTCATGCCAGGTACCCATTTACTTCACCTGGGTTGAGTGTGGCAAATATAGATCAATGTCTTGTGAAAGGACATTAGTGCCGCGGCGGGACTCGAACCGCGGACCTTGTGAACGACAGCCCGGCGTCGTATCCACCCTACCACGACACCTGGGATGCTCTCCCTCGAGAGATTCTTTAAAGAAACTTAGTTGAAACGTTTACAATCTTTAATCTGTCATTTTTAAAATGTTCTATCTTACTCCAATTTCTTTGTTAATAATGCAAACGCTTTTATTTGATTTTTTTCCCACAAGTGCGCCTTGAGCATTTCATTTCAAGAGGATTCAGCGCCTTACAAATTTCATACGTTGTTCTTATCATTCAAACAAATGATGTGTAATCATTTACAACAGTTCTGGATTTCATTTTGGTTCTATTGACAACCTCTTTACGTGAGGGTGTACTCATTACGTCTAATTTAATGCAAACGAAAACCGTTCACGTATACATATTTAAGAAGCAGATATCAATGGTTTGCGGTTCCCTCTAGAAACAAAAGTCAGCCTTTCTGCCATAATTTAGGCTTTATTTATGTATACATAATGATTTTTAAGTTCATTAGCAATAAAATTAGCGAATGCGAATAATAAATGTATATATATAATTATATAACCCGCATTTACTAATGGTCTTTAAATCATATATCTATACATGGACTCGCTTCTATCATGTCATTTTCATGTTTGTGAATACATGTCATTTCTTACATGTTTACATACTATTTATGTTCTGTGGAATATTGTGGAATGAATTTGATATTTATCAACGTCATAATTATCTAGTATGTCTTATAATTCATAGTCGAGAAAAAAAATCGACTTGAAAATGTTGCCTGGAATATAAATGGATTTGAAAGAAGACACAAACAAAAAACGTATTTCAAAGGAGACCGTTTCTTTATTAATGATGCTTTTGATTTGTAAAAGCCGATAAGACATATTTTAGGATATCATCTTTATCCTTTTAAGTCATGATTTATGCCTCGGAATATCACATTTCCACGATTTTAAACTAATTAAAACGGATAAAAATGTGTTTATCACAAAATTAATCTGCCACAATCACAACATAAATACTAGTGTAAGTGCAAATAGCAAAACAATATTTCATTTCTATCAAGCATTATAGATTACTTAAAGGTACTATGTCCCATTTGCAGGCCAAAAAAATGAAAAAGTTAAATTCCAACTGCATTTTAAAGATAATACTAATTTAGAACTTCCCTGAAAAAGGTGGGGCTTGAAAATGTCTTCAAGTGGGAAAATAATGACTATTAGTTGTCAAATCAACTTTAGAGCTATATAGCCCAAAAGTAAAAGTCTTGATTTGCAGACAATTGTACCGAATGGTCATACATTTTATGCTGCGCAAAGATTCAATCAGTTTAATCTTTGCCATATCAAGAAGTGGGTTATTGATGTAGACAAATGCTCATATACCCTTTACAACTCTTTTCATGTTTGTTATTACCAACGAAGAAAAAAAGCCAGTCAGTCACTCAATAGTGTCTGACAGGTTTCCTTGCATAATTTGAATATGAGGACACTGCTAACGTTTAAATTTCACAGATAGGACATACATGACATAATCATAATTCCTGCAAAGTTCTACAGAATTTGAGGTTGGCTGCAAAAGGGACATAGTACCTTTAAATGAGAAGCAATCATGATACAATTTTTTTTTTTTTTTGGGGGGGGGAAACAAATTATATTCAACTATTGTTTGCTATGAAAATGCAAAACAAAGCGTTCATAATACTTATATCATTGCACTAACCATAAACCCCTTATGTCACGTGAGACAATCGCTTGTAATTATGGGGTCATAAATGAACCTAGCCTTCTGAATTGCCTTTCAAAGCTAACTTCAAATATCATCCAATGGACCTCTTATAAATTCATATCTTAACCATGAACATATACCGTCTTAAGCGCTCAAAAGCGCTTCATTTTCATGTTCATTCCATTTATTTATTTAAACACGGTAACTCGCTGAGTCTAAACGGCTGTTTCTCAGAAAGTCCGTGAACTGAATAGAAAATATACAAATTATAATACAAACAGAAGCCAACCTAAAATGTATCTGATCATTTCGCAAAGCAATTATATTATCGAGAAATATAAATGACCTAATTGCAGTACTTGTCCTTTGTCTTCGCTTTCTGTCTATTCTTAATTCTTCCGCTCCAAGCCCCCTAATTCAAATTCTCTCCTCATCTTTCCACGTGTCCTTCCCCTGTCTACGATGTGAAACATTTGCTTCTAATTAATTACATTGTCATCCGTACCTGCTCACTTCAAGTTCCTTAGGTATTCTAGGAAAATATGTTATAACGTATAATAACGATGAAATCGCCACCTCTTAATCATTGCAACTCAAACTGTCTTTACTACATGTGCAGGAATACAAAGCATCGTATGCATAAATCGTCGTTCTAATTCATACCCGGCTCTAAAATGCTTAAAGGTGCTATGTCCCATTTGCAGCCAACATCAAATTCTGTATAACTTTGCAGTCATTATGAACATGTCACGTATGTCCTATCTGTGACATTTAAACGTTAGCAGTGTCCTAATATTCAAATTATGCAAGGAAACCCGTGTACTTCTAGACTTCACTGTCAGACACTATTGACTGACTGACTGACTGACTTTTTTTTTCCTCTTCGGTAATAACATACATAAAATGAGCTGTAAGGAGTTATGAGCATTTGTCTACATCAATAACCCAATTCTCGTATTGGCCAAAATTAAACTGATTGAATCTGTGCGCAGCACACAACGTGTGACCGTTCGGTACAAGGGTCTGAAAATCAGACTATTACTTAAGCGATTGCAATTACTAAACAAAAAAAAGGAACGATAAAGTTTTCCAAAAACAGAATTAGAATTCTGCTATTTTGAATTCTAAGATGCTAAGAATTATTATTGAATTTGGCAACATTTATTTTTAACTCTTTATTGCTTATCCATTCTTGAATCTGTAATACTCTCTCTTTCTTCTTCTCACCCCCTTTCTACTATTTTGTTACATCACCCTTTGCCTTCATGTCATCGTAAACAATATTACGCGCCCAAATTCATGCGTACGTCATGGATGGATACCGCATTTCATTGAGAAGGGTATCATCTACTCCTCATCCCTGATCCGAGACTCTTGACGTGGAGGCGTGATCATTTCTATAGCTAGTCACAACGGTTCGTACCTCGTGCGAGAGAATCACGCTGCGCGACTTGCAGGCAAGGCTATACGACACGTACAGAACACGTGGCGAAAACACAACGTGATGTCAACGTCATCTTTCAGCCAACTCCAAGTTTTAAGATTTAAACATTAGCAATTGGATTAAATTGGTAATACGGATATAGGAGGAGACAGAGAGAGAAGAGAGGTAGGGAGTGGAGGGGTGAAGAGAATCGGCGATATAAAGAGAGGGAGTTGAACAGAGAAACTTAAGAAACTGGGGGAAAAAGTCACCATTTATGTTTATGTTCTAAATATACCAAGCGGTCAGAATAAATGTTGCTATCCAGCCTTGAGATGGATATTTGTAAGATGACGGAGCAGGATGATGCAGCTCATGTGGAGATTATGAGCAAAGGGACTGCCGAAAGAGAAAAGAATGATGCGATGGGGAATGAGAATGATCGGGAGCCTATGGGTGACGAAATAGCTGGTCCTCCTCTTAACCCGAGGGTTGAGCGACCACTAGCCTTCAGCATCGATCGGATACTTGGTCTCCCTGGTTATACATTCCAAACCAACAACCCACTTCATCGTAACTATTCTTCACTTGGTATCGGTACTACTGCCGGGAATGTTTCCCAACGGTCGCCAGAGACGGTACCTAGTGCTACCAGCAGCGGTAGAGGGAGCAGGGGCTCGGGAGTGTTGACCCTTTCGACGACGTCTGCGATGTCCTCCTCCGTGATTCTGGAATCAGCGGGAATAAATAGCGTTGGTGGAGGTCGTAGTTCCGGGACCCTGATACGAGTTCCTGCTCATCGTCCAATCCCTCTTAATCCGAGAACATATTTTCCATGGATGGAAACACGGAGATTTCCTCGAGATCGACTATCAGGTAGGCCTACGTAAATAATTTAGATTGAATGTTAAGCATGAGTTCACCTAAGACGGCTGAATTTATCTTATTATCGCAAATTAGTTTAACCATCCTGTTGCGCTGTATCACAATCCAAATTTCGTATTGTGCTCACGAAATTTGTTACTTGCATTTTTTTTTATAAACGTGCTCGTCTCTGTCTTACTCTTAGGCGTAAAGTTATATTGAATATCAATATTGTATTCCTCAATCAGTTTTCACTTCCCACCTTACAAAAAGAAAATGTAAAGCGATACCACTCATTGCTTGATATTTCATCTCCATTAACGGCTGGTTAATTATTTTTAAACACAGCAACAACAACAAAAATCGCAAAATGAAGCTGTGGGTATTTCGATCATCTCCAATTGTATCAAATGGTAAAATTACCAACACGAAATGTTGGTGGAATTATCATGGTTATCTATTTTTTTTTACCGGATTAAAGGTAGTAGTAGAAGTAATATTAGTAATAGTAGAAGGAGTAGTGATAGCAGAAGTAGATGTAGTATTAGTATTAGTAATATGAGTATAGGTTGTAGTAGTAGTCGTAATCGAATTATTAGTAACTGTAGTAGTAGTAGTAGTAAAAGGAGAAGCAGGAAAAGGAGGATAAGAAGAAGAAGATGTAGAGGTACTAGTAGTTGTAGTAGTAGTATATAACTATAAGTAGAAGGGGTTTTCATAGTAATAGCAGCAGTAGTAGTAATCGTAGTAGTAGTAGTAGTAGTATAGTAGTAGTAGTAGTAGTAGTAGTAGTAGAAAAAGGAGAAGCAGGAGAAAGTGGATAAGAAGAAGAAAAAGAAGAAGAAGAAGAAGTAGTAGTAGTAGTAGTAGTGGTGATAGTAGTAGTAGTTGTAGGTCGTAGTAGTAGATGTAGTAACAGTAGAAGTAGAAGTAGGAGTAGTAGTAGTAGTAGTAGTAATGATAATAATAGTAGTAGTAGTAGTAAGAGGAATAGTAGTAATATTGAAGTAACGATGGTGGTGGTAGAAGAGATATAGTTAATATTCTTTTATAAGCTTGATATGGGTTTCTGGTCTTTAAATGAAAATAATCAGGACGTGCTATCCTTTATTGAAATGTTATTATTTAAATGTACAGTTGCTTAAATACAACTCACTTTATAAAAATACTATATTATATTATCCCAAAAGAACAACAAAGATTAGATGATAAGAAGTATTGAGCAATGTATGTAGAATGAAGTGAATGACATATCCCTTTCCAAAACCTCTCATAGTCGTTTCACAAATCAACAAAAGGCCTCAGTTTACGAGATTCGTTATATAAATATTGTTACGTTTGTCCTCATGAATGCAAACATGAATTTTCTAATTGAGCGCAAAGCTTGCAAATGTAACAAAATACACATATTTCGAAAAGAACTAAAGATGGCATCTACTACTTCCTATGACAAAGGTCGAAACGTTTGAGGGAATTGTGGGAATGATTAACACACTAATGGGAATTCACTGCTTAAAAGCAGAGTCGTATGCTCCCCTTGGTATTATCGCATTCTTCTCCTCATCTTTACATTTTCCAGTCTTTTTTCCTCTTTTGTTTGAGTTTATCAAATATTCCTGAACAGTTGCAATGATTTAATGTCAAAATTAATCTAAATCACAAATGATATATTTAAAAAAAAAAAAATAATTATTGACCTCGTTTAGATGGTTTATGCGCGCTATAGATTTTCCACTTTATTTTCCTCATTCATAATTATTTGCAGTCATTTGACAGATATTCAGCATGTATTCATGCAACTGTTTATTTTTAAATGACCTTCTTATATTTTCCCAGTAAAATTTGAATATTTTTCAATGTCGAAATGGCCATTAGAATGTAACATAAAATTATTTCTTGCTAAACAGTTTGTAAATTATATCTACTTTTAAACTCCCTATAATAAATAGTATCTTATAACTGACAACCAAAATGATACTAATATTGTGTGTTTCGTTTCCGTTAGGTTCGGCGTACTGTACTATTTGGTGGAAATAACAGATAAATATATTTTACACAATTCGCATTATATCTCTCAAAATTTAAAAGATATTCCATTTTTTAGTACAAATATGTTTTTCAATTCTTATATTTCCTTTTTTTTTTCTTCTTTTCTATTAGGCCTTCAAATATTTTTTTTTCTAATACAACTGATAGACATCTCCTGTTTCTTGCAAGGAGTAGAAACGACCTAACCTGCTTTAGAAAACAGTTACCCATTTCGTGAGACAAAGTTATCCTCAAGACTTCACATTTTCTCCGTGCTAGTTGCACTTTGAGATCAAATGTGCAAAAAGGCAATGTTCTCAAAATTTAAATAAATGCAATTGTTTACTTTTTCCATGACAATAAAACACAAGCATACTTAAATTTCATTTTTCATTTCATTTTTCATTTCAATTTCCAATTGTGACCAGACTTCATTCTGCCTCCAAATGAAGATATATAATCCTCAGAATACTCTGAAAAGCATACTTCATAAGTTCCTACCTTCCGTTCTCATAGGCTTTTATAAGAGTGTAGACCAGTCAATAAGCATGACTTTTCAGAGGTACTTATGTATGGATTCTCATTCCTTTTTAACAACGCGCCTTTTTCTTCGATTCCCATCACCCGCCTCAGTCGTCCCCCGTCGGATCGGGCACCCCTACCAGAACCGTACGCCGTCGAAACGCAAGAAGCCGAGGACTTCATTCACCCGACTCCAAATCTGCGAGCTGGAGAAGAGATTCCACCGGCAGAAGTACCTCGCTTCGGCCGAGCGAGCCAGCCTGGCTCTCTCCCTCAAAATGACGGATGCTCAGGTGAATACTTGGTTTCAAAACAGGCGGACGAAATGGAGGTAGGAAAAGAGGCTGGAAAGAACTAGCTATTTAAACGTGTGATGAATATGGTACAGAAAGGGAAAGAGGGTTTGAGAGAGAGAGAGAGAGAGAGATATTAAATGACGGAGAATGACTTTCAAATGTCGGGTTACGTATAGGCCTATTACAAATATTATTTATAGGTCTACACCAAACGTTCAAAATAAGATTTGATTTTTCAGGCGTAGGGAGGAGATTTGCATGATAATCATGCATGGAATGTTATCACATCATGAAAATATATTTTTCATTTCCACTGCTGTGTGTAGATTAAATCTAATAAAGAGAGTGTTCTAACAATTTCCTTTTTATACGACATAAACATCAATCTAATAGAGCAGAATAGCAAAATGTCAACTGTAAACGATATTGTTTTGCCGCAATAGTGTCTCATAAATCACGTCCCACAATAATGGATGTAACATAAAGTTATAGGGGATTTCAAGCATAATATTACTACTTATATCATAATTCATGTATTATAGTCTTTAAAACCATCAATCGATCAAAATGTCATTTTATCATGCTTAGTATAATTTGGACATTCATCAGAATTCAAGTAAGAGATCGTCTATTCAGACATGATGGTTAATAAGATATTACAGAAGAGTCAAGTCTTTGAGTATCAAATTTAGAATTGGCATCAGTATAATGCTTTTAGAATATAGTTTGCATTAACTGAGCTAGTCATCATTCTCATATTCTAACACATCGTTTTCAGTACAAACGAGAGTAGTATTCTAATGGTTTATGTTAAACTTTGGTTTAATAGTCGACGACAACCGCAATACCAATCGCATGCATTAACAAAAATTCACCGAATATTTAGTGTAAATACAAAAAAAGAAGACATTGACAAATCGCAAAATTACAAATTCATGTAAAACTATGAAGGCATACCGTCCCGATTATTGAAGAGTAAAACAGAATTTTAATGAAGTGATGTTGCTGATGTCATTTTCCATGATGATATCTATCGTAATTGATTTGTATTTCTACAAAGGCGACTATCAATGTTTGTTAGCAATACTGTTGTCTGTAGTTAAGTATACTATAGCAACATTTTATCACCTGGCTAATTACAGTAAGAACACGCAACATCGAGTTCATTTTTGCTTTCTGATGAATAGGTTAATGAGATGTCAGTTAATATGGCAATCAGTATTCTATACAGCGCCATATATGTCACGCGTCTCAGACCTTATGTTCAAATTAATAATAAGACACATGCCCATAAAGTTTGAATATTTTTGTTAACCTCTTTTTCTGAAATGATTGTGAGAATATGGTTCATTCTGGACAGATGCAGTTAACATCTTCTCGGAGCTTTATTGATTAATTTACGGAGTCATAGAGATTGATCAAAACTAGTAGAGTTTATTTTCAACCCATTCATGAAAATAGGTGAAAGGAAATCACTCCAAATTTATGGGCAACCGTGTAGTCAGAATTAACTTTTTGCCACCAAAACAACAACCAACCAACATCAACAATCTTGGCATAGGTCCTAGACGATTTGTTGACACACCCAATCGTGTGCACCATCTTCATTCCATGGAGAGTAATATGACATACCAAGTTACCATGAATTTCCCCCCAGGGACGCGGGTGACAAAGTGTAGTATAATGCGTTGCCGAAGGACATTTGTGCAGCCCTGCATGGGCCTCGAACCTACGACATTGACATCTTCAGTCCAGAATTTCGAACACTTGTTTGAAAAGTTCACTTCATTTAAACCACCTTTTTTATTCATAGGTTAAGCAATAAACCACTAATTGTTGCGAAGGGACGAATGTGGTTAACATATACTGAACAGTTGTTTTAATATAAATTGCAATAATGTTTCACTCATGTAAGCAAATTGTGTTTTACAAACACGTTTAGATGATAAGCAATCGAAACTGGATCTTGTATATTTACATGTAATGCTGGCATACTAAAGAACATTTTGTACAAGATAACAACATATTAAAACCATACAAACAAACAGACATTATACTTAGAAAGTTGATTAAAAAGATGGCCCATGCCATTTGAAAGGAAGAATAGATATCGAACCGTAAACTGCTTAAGAATAAATTGCATTTACACTTGTTGAACAAAATGATCAATGTGGAATTATAACTTTCATATGAACATGAAAAACGTACTAGACGATAAGACCTGGATTTTATCAGAAAGGTAGCAATCATCCTTTTTATGGTCTAAAATGAGAACACTAGTCCATTTTTTTATTGTGAGTTCTCTACACAATAACATTGCCATGCAGATGTTACAGAGTCACAATTAAAAACACGGCTTCGATTGCAAGGAGTATCCATTACAAAAAATATTATGAACGCATATGTATGCGTGTGCTTGCTTATTATATTTTTTCTGATGTTTTTTGTTTTGTTCTGTTTTGTTTGTTGTTGTTGCTGTTGTTGTGAGGGGTGGGGATCAAGCTATAATGGTATCCTCCAAGTACTAACAGATCTTTTGTCGGATATTTCGACAGTGACCATTAGCAGGGCATGATACCAACTCTTGGTTTAAATACTAAAAACAGAAATATGGAGAAACAAATTAGTGAGAGCTTAGAAACATCTGTGCCCTATCTTTTGAGGAGTTGCAATTAATCGCAACTTATTGGCGATTGATATCAATCGCAACTATGTACATAAGAGATAGGAGAATGTAAAATTGCGATTTATTAAAGGATCAATCGCTACTCTTTATAAGACTGGGCCCAGATCTACAAATCACTACATATACTTTTTTTTTTTTGAAAGGCAAAGTTATGTAAAACTCTAATGAATGAATATTGATAATAGTAAGGATAATACATGAAATTTGTAAGGCACCGAATCCACTTAAAATCAAATTCTCAAGGTGCACTTGTGGAACAAAGCAAAATAAGAGATTATATCCATGAATTTCGAGGAATGTTTGTAACCCTACATTCGCTTTTCACAGAAATGAATTTAATATCATCCATTCTCATTAATAGACCACTCTTTGTGAAGTCAACGGAGGTCACTAAATAAATAATTTCGGTAATGTTACCTTGGCTGTTTCACGAAGAAAAAAAAAATCATTATTAAAGACTGTATGGAATTGTGACATTCGCGTAAAAGAAAATGCACAGTTAGTCCATTTTCAAGTGCCGAATCCGAGATGTATTACTTTCAAAGATGTAATAAGGGTTGCAAGTTATTTAACGTTAATCAAATTTATCACCTTAATCACAATATTGTAATATTCAGATTTTTTTCGTGATCACGATTTCGATTTATGATCACAATTTCGTTTCATGATCACAATCTTGTTTCATGATCACAATTTTGTTTTATGATCACAACCTTTAACGTGCAATTATTTGATTAAATTGAGTCATTTGATAAAACCACATATAAAACAAATATACATCAAAACTGTGGAGGAAATCACACCTTAGATTAGGTTAGGTGGGTGGACCCATATCATAAATTATATTACAGTGATTAACAAATTCAGAAACATTAAATACTTTCAAACCGTTTTGTTCAATTTTGTTAAGGTTTTCTCCAATTAAAAACAATTCCTATCATGGTTGGATTGGCACTAAACCCTTTTTCCTCATTAGTACCAGTGACGAAACTTTAGTAAACTTCTGTGGCCAATCCATTCATTAAATGTTCCCTAAAGCATGCGAAAGGGTATATTCATACCTCAGTCACTATCGTCACTACACCGTCTCCAAACCGGCCGATTCTAGGCCATTCGGGGTAAGATAATTTTTTTCTTCAGCCTATTGCAGTGCTGGTGTCTGTCTTGGATAGCAATGGTCGAGCTAGTATCGGATCTAAACTGGTCAATTAAGTACATCTCCTCGAATCACCTCTTCATCTCACCAGTCACCCGGGGAACAATAACACTGAAAATGTTGCTTGCATGAGGAATCTTACCTATCCGTTGTGGTATATTTTAGACGGCGAAATCTTGATGAAATGCATGAATACTTGATGCTGTGATATGGGAAAGAATGTCCGCAAGGCATACGCTCCTCCACAGGGATGTAGCATATTGGTAACGTTTGGGATGATGGAATATCAAGATTAAGCCAATAAATTGAATTCTTTATTTTCTCCCTCTCCTCTTTCACAATTTTTTTTTTATCGGCCCTGCTAATTTGTAAAACAAAATATTTGACATTTCTGTTTTTGAATGGAATATCAAGATTAAGCCGATTAAATGAATTCTTAATTTGTTCGTCCCCTCCTCTTTCACTTTATTTATCGGCCATCATGTTGTATTAACATTTTTTGTTGTTGACATTTATGTTTTCGAATGGAATTTAAAGATTATGCAAATAAAGAAAATGGGAAATAAGAGAAATCAGAATACAATGCACTTATACTAATTTTTAACCTTTTTAGTTCATGTTGAAATTAAATTGATGAAACAAAAATTGTGTTGAAATTGAACCAATATTATTTCTATACACGAACCCCTTTCATCTCATTAAAAAGAATAAAGATAACCGGATGAGAAACAATGTATTATTTTTACTTGGTCTTAAAAGTGTTGTTGACGGTGATCATGAAGGCGGGAGAAGCGCTGCGTGATGATTTTTCAAAATCGTTTGATTTGCCTTATGAATATGTCATGGATATCGTTAATGGAGACACTATGTGAAAGACTTAAAGAGAAGGTTGAGTCCTGGAGAGAGGTGAAAAACGATTTGCAAGCGTTTTCATTATCATTATGCAAGTGTGGAATAATACCAGAGAGAAAAAAGTTTCCTGAAAAGCATGCCTCTTTAAATGCCTTCATACTCTAAATATGACATGTAACAGCCTAACAATCTGGGCCTCATTTTTGTGCCAAATGTTTGTGTAGTCCCATGCACATCTTCCTGTCTACGGTGGACCAAATTTCTTATCGTTTTGATGATTCCAGAACCTGGCAGTATCACCTATACTTATAATATGCTACTAACCTTGATCAACCTTTTCTGGTCGATTCCACACCGTTTCTTCCACAATGCAATCGCATGACCAGAACTCAACCTTTATCTTTAAAGGTATTAGGTTATTCGCGGTTTGGCAACTTTGCGTAGTGTCATTAATAGAGATGACAATGTGGTTATCTTTATAAACGGTGACATTTAAACATTTAAAAGCCTGTCGGTTATTCGCGGTTTAGAGACTTCGTCAAGTGTCTTCTAAGTATGATAAAATTGCTATTATCAATGTAGCTATACAACAAGAAGAGGGAATAGGTATTAGGTCATTCATATTCCTATTTCTTTTCTTTTTTAACAAGCAGTCTAAGTGCAATAATGGTGGGTCGGATTTTGAGTACTCGCTTGAGCTTGACATTCTTTTACTTATTTCTTTTTTTTTAAACTTCGATTTCTATGATTTTAGAGGACATCGCAAAGAAGGAATGTCCCAGATAACGTTCCAACCCATTGTAATGTTTCTCTAAGAGGTAGGTAAGAAATGGTAAAAAATATTTGGAACACGTAATTAAAGAATATCAGCACTTCGGTCTAGTCGAATAAGTATGATATTCTGTTTAACCAGGAGCGCTTTGATAAGCCCATTTTAGGAAATTACAACGCTAAGATCTGATGATGTAAGTATTATGACTAAAAAAAAACAATCGAAGAGATTAATTTAAGGATTTGTGATCTACTGCCCCAACAAATGTAAATGTAATGCTTATAGTGCTTCCGTGCCTCACTTAAAGAAAGTGAAGTAAACACTATTACAGACATTAGTTATTATGTTTATGATGGTTATGATAATTATAGTTTTAGTTAAAATTACAATCATTAAAATTAATATTATTGTTCTTAATTACAATTATTATGACATATTACCATTATCGTCATTATTTTCATCAAAAAAAATATATAAATATATGCAAGAAAATGCAGACTTGAAGATGAAGTTGAGTTCTGGTCAGGCGATTGCCTGTTGTCAAAGAAACGGTGTGGAATCCATCAGAAAAACTTTATAATGTAGCATAAAAGTATCTGGTGTGTACTGCAAGGTTCTGGAGTCATCAAAATAAAAATAAATTTGGCCCCGTCTTGGTAAAGTAACAAGCACTGTACACAGAAAGATGTATATGGGACTACACAAACATGTTGCATAAAAACCTGGACTCATTTTTAAAACTATTTCTTGTTATATTTAGAATATTTGAAGAGCCGTGCTTTTCAGGGTACATTTTTACTCTGATATTCTTTAACACTTGCATGATAACAATGCTAACGCTCACAAATTATTTTCCACCTCTGCCCAGAACTCATCTTTCTCTTTAATACTCGACTGACTTCGAGAGCAGAACAAGATTGGGTATGCATTTTGGAATAACGCAGGCGTTTTTCTTCAATGTACATATTATGCTGTTTTAAAATCATCGAGTGCATGGCCTGTAATGCCTAATCCTAGATACTAATGTCACAATTTTTCTTTTCTCTTATCTTTTCCGTTTGTAGGACAAAACAAAGTTAAAGTACCAAAAACGTTATGAAGGCTTTATGCTATATCTGCAAAAGCGCCATTTTGACTTCAACAACCCAAATTCGAATGTGGTATGCTAGCATTTTTATAATGTTTAGGAAATACAAACGCATCCAACCATCCGCCCTCCCGCACCAAACATTTGCGGACGCGTGTGTGTGTGTGTGTGTGTGTGCGTGTGTGCATGTGTGCCCCTTCTCTGAATCTATCCATAAAAACTGTACATTCACTTATAGGAAAACGCGCAAAATGAGGACGTCCTCGGATCCACGTCCCCGTAAATTGACATAAAATTTGGTGCCCGTGCATTTCAGTAAATGTATTACGTATTATCTGGACACTATTTTAAATGGGATGTACATCAAATTAGTGAAATTACCTGAGAAGTCTCCGATATCTTGTTATAATATACAAAATGTATACATAAGTATCCCACCTTAGAGTAGCGTATCACGATATTGATAAATGGGAAGGGGGGTCATTCTCATGGAAAGCATGTACTAGGTAAATCCCTGTGCAGTGGTCCCACTGCAAGCTGTTTTAAAATTATTTATTGAAGGTTTCATTATCTTCTGTTGTCGCCAGTGGCTGTATGAGAAAGAATTATCTTGATAAAAACATACACTTATTGGAAATGCTCGTTTGAAATATAAATCAGTTTAAATGTTCTACATGAAAATAATACGTGCATCTCTTTTTTCCCAAGCCTTTCAAATAGGGGTGGTATGCTGGCATTTTTCTACACACGTCGCCCATTAGAATGAATATTTTCTAGCCCAAGTAAAAATTATATTTCTTTATACAAATAGAGATTTGATGGACTGGCATAGGATTTATAAAAATGTTATCACCTTCACACTGCAATGTATTCATAGTATGTTATACCCGACTGCTATAATAGTGTGGCTGGAACGCGATCGCAAATATACTCAATAAGTCCAATAGCCTCGTTTGTCGTCTTTTGAACTCTGCCAACCTGACAATTTCATAATTACGTAATCTAATCATGATTTCCATGGGACATGCAATTAAAACTGCCCTTTAGCTTTTTGAAGGAAGTCTTTGCCATCGGTATCTGGTCAGGAAAGCATAATCCGAATACCTGTATCGTCAATTTAATATTGTTCGAATTGTGTATACCCCGAGCAATACACGTAAGGAGCTTAACGAATGTATGTATCTTGTTTTTCGAGCAAACGCCTATTTAAAGCTGTCGGATCGGGACGCTATGGAAGATACCGTCATTCATATTATTCGTATCATTATTGTCATTCTTAGTGGTGGTAGTAGTAGTAGTAGTAGTAGTAGTAGTAGTGGTAATACTATGAGTATAAGTAGTAGTAGTGGTAGTCGTGGTAGAAGTAGAAGTAGTAAACAATACAAGGGAAATCTCATACCTCGTTCTAATAACTTCTTTGTTGAAATTGACTTTTGACCAACAGTTACTGTTTACCTCGGTCACACCTAACAGACCCACACCACACCGAACAAAAATAGTACATTACTTATAATGGCCAAGAATCAATCGGTGCGGAGTTTTTTTGGGGTCGGCTTGGTGGTGTGCCTATAGTGTCGAGTGTATATTTTAGTAGAATATGGACCAATTTAATTGTAAGAGGAATAAAGGGTGAAATTAAAGGGGGGGCGAGAGGTATGTTTAAAAAATAAATTATACTAAGAAAGCCAGTCCGAGGCAAATCTTATTACAAATTATTAAAGTGGCCAAACAATAATACAGCTCTACTAACTAACTATCCAGAATTTACACCAATTAAATCTTTTTTCTTTTACCCTCTTTTCAAAAGAGGAAGTCGCTATTCCTAATTTGATTTTACATTGTAATGCCTGGTTTTTATTTATTTTCAAATCGATTTCAGAGGATTTCTACTTTTATTATTACATAATAATTATAGTGAACACAGGTGTTTCCTTGGTACGCTTTTATTGTCCATTTTATATTTTGAGATTCGCTTTCCTTGCGAACCGGTCCCCCAACCCCCCCCCCCTATATGTGTAGGTACTATGAAAGGACTATGGTATAGTATTGGACATCGAGAGGTCAGGGGTTCGAACCTTTCTCTGTATTTACATCCTTAGACGAGGTGTTTGCCTACATTCCCTAATTAGGTATCTCACAATGTTGGCGGCAATTATAAGGCTCGCAGGAAGAGCAGTATTTATACCGATGAATGATATAAAATTATTTAATATGTAATTTTCTTATGAAGACGCATCTTCTGAAATAAAATGTATCTTGATGCATGATAATACATAACATTATATTTAATTTGCATATTCGCTATTCAAATTTAATCCTAATTCTAGCAAAAAATATTATTGTCAATATTGCTTTAAAGGGAAAGTCCACCCTGAACCTAAGTTGTTTTTAATAAAAGCAGAACAGTGAGAGAAACACATCAGTGAAGTTTTGACGAAAATCCGATAAAGGATACAAAAGTTATGAATTTTTAAATTTTTTATTTTGTGACGTCACTTGCGATCTGCTCTTCCATTATGTTGTGTACTGTTATTTCCATAAATTGCCCCCTTTTCATGGTTCTTGATGAAGGAATGGATCTATTTCATAGAGGCGTGTATAAAAGCATGTGTCTGATAATATATCGAATGCACAGGTAAAATAATTATTATTTTTCTGAGAAAATGGCAATTTATGGAATTTACAGTACACAACGTATTAGGAGTGCAGCTCTCATGTGACGTCACACAAATAATACTTTAAAAATTCATAACTTTTGTATCCTTTGTCGGATTTTCGTCAAACCTTCACTGATATGTTTCTCTCACTGTTCTGCTTTTATTAAAAACAACTTAAGTTCAGGGTGGACTTTCCCTTTAACGTTACTTCTATTAATTAGAGGGCCTTTAACAGAAGTGATAATAAAAGCATTATCAATTGTAATGGTACATCTATTACTGATATGAAATGTATGTCTTGATTTCTTACGTATTACCCCAATCTATATCATCGTTCACATTCATAACCTCAAGTTGCATCAACTAGAATGACAACTATGATAACACTATTAATGTGAGCATCCCTATGGACGCTCAAGGCGACCAACAAGTTAGTGGGTAAATACGAATTGGATTTGATTTAATTGGTTAAATATACTTGGGACTTGGTCACCCTGTTTTGATGAGAGAAAATGGTGCTAAGGTAGTGGATTTAATGTTCGAATTCGATGTACAAATAAAGATAATCTGAAAGTGTTAGTATAAACGGATCATTATTAATGATAACAATTGAGAAAAACTGTTCTGATCGATTCCTTGATTCTCTCAACTATTTTAATTATAATTTGATTACATTTTAAGAGAATGCTAATCGTCACAGAGCAATGAATTGGCTCTATATACAATTCCAGACATTTAAGTGTTGATAGATTTTTAAAAGCCTATCTTATGTCTTATTTTCAAGGAAAATTCAAAATTGGTTGGGAGAATTTACTGTTAATCACTGTTAGTGGGTATTGCACAGTGACGCCTTCAAAGAAAACCATAAATATCTTTGTGGTTTGAGAATTGTTTTCAAGGATTTTGTGCATGTCAGAGGGTTAGAAAAACATTAAAAGGAATATTATAAGTAACATTTCATACAAAAATTACGCAGTTTTTTCATCAACCTTCAACAATAAAGTCGATGTACATCAGGCATGCACACCATCGAGCAGACAGCCGATCTATCATCTTGTGCGGTGGGACAGGTGATTTCACCTTCTATCGTCTCCTTCTAGGGGTCAGGGGTCGTAGATCGCATTGACCCCCATCAGGCTACACTCGTTGGTGTTCGGAAGATTTATCCGTTATCTTTCAAAGGAGTTATCACAGACGTCATTTTCTCCATAGGGATAAAGATGAAAAGGGTGCCCTAATTGTTCTTTTGAATGGAGTCATCGTGAGGGTAACGGGTACTTTGTCAAATAGACGTACCGGGATGATAAGATGGAAACATAGGCCACCCAGTCTGGGATGACAGCGCTCGAAAGCTCTCCACTTAAAGACCTTATCCGATGAAAATACTATACGTTATATCAATGGAAAACTGAATAAACGTAGAATACAAAATCAATGGAATAAAAACGACTTTCTCTTCCATTTGATATCGCACAAAAGCAAACTAGAACCTCATTTTCCGCACCCCTCGAAATTACGGGTCAACAGAGGTCAAATTTGCCGAAGCTAATATACGGCAACGACATAATGGACCCGCAATGAGTCGTGCTTAATTAATGCAAATTCTTCGTGAATATGTGTACTCCACATAAGTTGATATCATCAAGTCGATAGCTTTAGATTTCGAGTTTTTCAGAGAGCTGTTACTCCTCTGACAGGCACTAAAACAGCATATAATGGATATCATAGTAATCTCTGGCTTATAAGCTTTAGGTTGATATATAATTCATCTATTTAATTTTTCAATTCTGACAGGACAGAGGCTTCTCAGTATATATATATCTCTCTCTCTCTTTCTTTCTTCATTTCTGTATGCGTGTATCTACCTACATCTCTCTGTATCTATGGTTATTTGTGAGTCTCTCTCTCTCTCTCTCTCTGTCTTTCTGCCTGCCCCCTTCTCTCTCTCTCTCCTTGTGAGTGTGTGTGTTTGTGTGTGTGTTTGTGTGTGTGTTTGTGTGAATATGACTCTCCGGGTGGACAGACTCCAGACAATTACATGATTAACGCATCTCTAGTTCTGTCCTTTCTTCTTTCTTTTTCACAAATCTCTTTCTTTTTTCATTTCTTGAGCTTTCTTACAAAGTCCCCCGACACATCTCTCTTTATTTCATTTTATTCGCTCTCTCGTTCTCTGTATCTGCTTGCCTGTCTTTATATTTGTACAACTATATCTGCCTGTCTCTATCTCTCTCTTCTTCGGAATCCCTACTCTCTCTCTCTCTCTCTCTCTTTTCTTTTTCTCTTTTTTTTTTTTTTTTTTGTTTCTTTTCTTGTTTTTTTTCTCTCTTTTTCTTTTTCCTTTTATTTTTTTTTTTCTCTCTCTCTCTCTTTCTCCGTTGATCTCTCTTTTCTCCACTCCCTCTCTGTCTCGTTCTCTCCCAGTAGCAAAAATGTGGTAATATTCGTAGCGCATTGAAACAGAAAAACGGATCCCCGGGCGTATGCAAGATTATCACAAGGGGGATGCGAAATGAATAAGTCTTCATTTCTAGTATAAAAATTCTTTAATAAAAACTATACATAAATTTCGCTATTTATAACGTTCGCCATGAAGAAAATTTAGCGTGTTTATAAATATGTACTAGTGTCGTTTCACTTCTGACGTTCTTCACTTTCACTGCGATGTATTTTACTCAGGACGATTCGTGAAGATCCAGCGACAATCGTGATCTAATTAATCTATCGTACTCGGCTATCGAATTTTCAAAGTAAGACTAGAAATAGAGTTTTTTATTATGCAGATAGATTTCCAAAGGAGAGTGAATTATCCTCCAAGCAGGCTTAAAACTAATAAATAGAGTACATTCATTATGCAGATTTCGTTTGTTTCTTTTTACGACGGGTTTGATTTATTTCTTGTTATTTATAAAGACCTACCAGAATTGTATAGATAATTATGGTAAATCCCATAAATTTTCTGAAAATTGTTTCACTTGAATAAGAGACTGGGTTGGTTATGGTAGTGTTTGTAATTTAATCGTGTGCAACCAGTTGATTTATGTTTGAATTAGGTCACAGTTATCATGATAAAGCCTGAGCAATGGCCCCGTGATCAAACCAAGAATAGATCGCTGTAGAAATTGAAAGCTTAAAGGCGTCTGCAAACGAGGACCAATTAAAAACAAATTTATATTAATTATTGATGCTTTGGGAAGATAACAAATTGTAAAATATTGAAAAGTCATGTTTAAAGTAAAATGATAAGAAAATGAGACATGCAAAACGCTTAGTATTTTCTAACCGCGAAAGACTGACGTTCTGCTTTAATTTTGTCGTAATCTCTGTCAAGAGTGAGTCTACACAACAAATCACAGTTTAATATATTCCATACAAAACCTCACTTCATTTTGTCATTTATGTGACAAAGTTATAGCTTATCCTATCGACGCGCCAGGGGAAATAATAACCATTTCTTTCATCCATTAATACAAAACTATGTGATAAGTGATGGGGCTAACTTCAGCATCTTTTCTATTTCAGCCACCCATATTTTACTTCAGTGTTACCCTTTTCCAGCATTATATCATGTATACAAAACGGACCAAAGGGCAAATTCGAATAGAAGTTGTACCTTAAGAAATTAAAGAAACAGATGACACATTGTGAACGCTTAAAGGGAGTGTACCTTGACGAGACTATGTGTCTTTCCCCTGACCCTACTTCACTATGAACATGACAGACAAAGAAAGCGGACAAAATACAGTTCCTCAGGTAGACAAAGGAACATCCCTTCACTGCTATTATGTAAAAATGTGTAGAACAGGTGAATATGCATGTGACACCTGTTCTACATATTTTTTTACACAATAGCAGTGAAGGGATGTTCCTTTGTCTATCTGAGGAACTGTATATTTTGTCCGCTTTCTTTGTCAGTCATGTTCATAGTGCTTGGGATAAAACGGGTATAATACGACCACGGACGACGCGATCGCAGCATTTACGTGCGTGCAACATACGCGAAACCGAATCGTGAGGAAAACTTCGTTCTGTCTCGCGAATGCTGGCGCGCGGTGACCCAGTTTAGCGCGCACTGACCCAGTTAATCAAGTTCATTCGTTTACGTGCAGTTGTCCAAAAGAAAATGTAGATGGCGTTAACCAGTATTTCTCATGATACATTCCCTTTAATATTTTTCTTGTAATTCCATGTATTATGACAGAAAAAGAGTTCTCAAAATTGTAAAAGCCTAACCTAAATGTTTGGAGTCATGTTTAGTCCATTAGGAAAAAAAGTATTGCATACAATTTTGCGTTTTTTGATAAACTCAATCTTACAGGACGGTTTGATTTTTTTGTTTTCGTTGTTGTTTTCTTTTTTTGTTAGTTATAAAACGTCATACGAGAGTATCATCCTTTCGCATCAAATCTCAGTTCCCTTTACATGCGCTCTTATACAGGCAAACTCACCCACCCACCACACACATAATACACAATGACGCATTATGTCTACCCACCTTTGTCTGTAGTTTGAATATTATTGAAAAAAGGCAAATATAAAGGGACTTTCCCTTTCTACCTCACGACAAGCCATACAAAGAATGACGTCATGGTTACGTCTATATTTACAAGATTTTCATATTGGATGAAGAAATGGAATGGCGGTTCGGATCAATTCTGGTTCTACCAGCATTAGGGATGGGGCTTCATCAAATGGCATATAAAGGTAAATGGCGGCTTTGCCTATAGTCCGCGTCCCGCTTGTGTATCATGTTTTTTTTAAGGCTTGTGTGAACTGAAAATCTGTCCTAATTTGATTAATTTTAAAGGGGAAGTGATAGGATTATGAACTATGTAATATAAACATACAAACGGCACTTCGCAGCTAAAGATATTATACTATACTATGAGGAAATCGTATTTTCTAATTTAACATGATACAACGGGAAAGAGTTATATACCGATAAATATAGCTTTGTTGAATATGTTACGAAAAAGAGATAATGATAACCTAATTAAAAACGGATGGGCATAGAAATGCTTGTAGAATACATGCTACATTTTCATTTTTATTTTTGTTTTAATTTTTCTGTTCCAACAGTCGTTATCCTTATTCAGCAGGGTCAAAATGAATGTATAATGTGAGCGTAATTATATAGATGTTCCAGGGAAGCAGCATAGTATAAGGGAGGCGTATGAATGTTTGTCAGGAGCAAAAATAATACTGAACCCTTTTGTGTTCTACCTTCTCTCTTTCAAACTCTACAGGCGGCAAACAGCAGATGAACGTGAGGCTGAAAGACAAGCCGCAGCCCGTTTCATGTTTTCTCTCCAACATGAAATGATGATGAAGAACATGCAGGACCCACCTCCACCGGACCCTCTGTGTGTACATAACGCTTCTCTTAATGCCCTTCAGAACTTACAGCCCTGGGCTGCCGATATGCACGGTGGAAACATCGGGAGCAGTTCCACAATCACCTCTCAGACCTCTGCCTCAGCCTCTGGGGCGCCCTCAACCTCTTCAGCCTCAGCCAGCGCAGGAGCGCTAGTGCACTCCCCAACAGCTAGCTCTTCCGGGTCGGTGGATAGCGTAGCTGCTGGCTACTCCCAAGAAAGCTCGTCTGATGAAGAAAGAGGGCCAGGATTAGGTGGTGCATCCCTACGACGCGAATCCTTGAAAAAGAACAAGCGAAGTCGTTCCTGCGAAACAAACTTCTGTACCTCTCCTCGAGACATCCCATCCAGTAGCCACATGGATTAGAGTGCTGAAGCTCTCTCCGATACTGGTTCTAAAATTGAAGACGACTATGATGATAGCACCATGCTCTACGATACCGACTGAATGACGTGCTAAGACAAACAAAATTGTTGCAAGGTTTTAAGTCCAATTCAAGAACAATTGACCAGATGATAAAAGAGATTAAAAACACCAGGTCAGGCATTGAAATGCAAGTACGATCATGTATTGTTGGGTCTCTAAATGTAACATTTTATCCCAATTGACGCACAGTAGATTTCCAAGAGGAACATAACAAACCATGCCACATTCTTACAGGTGGACAAAAGAAAACTTGTCATTTTCTATTTATCAGAACTTAGAACGCTTTGTTACATGATGCTGAAATACTGTGTCACACTGCATGACTTTTCTCATGGTCTTCTTGTTCTTTTTCTTGTTCTTCTCAGTCTTCTTTTGCTGTTTGGGAATCCAGTATCCCAGTAATTCAAGCAGGTCTGGAATCCTACTTGTGACGAATTCATACGATGGTATACTATATAAACATGTATATCAAGTTTTAAACAGGTGATAGTAAAGTTCAAATCATACTGGACATGAAAGTGCAATCTAAATCAAATTTAAATTAAACAGTATAGATTTCAAATGACCTATATTTCTCGTGCCATGTGTTAATTGTCCAATAATTTTTTTCACTCGTTTAGTAACTTACCATGATTAATCGAGAGGTAGCACTTAAAATTATGTTTGTAATTCTTGACGCAGTACCGGACAACCCCTTGACCTTAGTAGAATTGGAGGGTCTGGAAAGACAGCTTTTACATTTCGATTTTACAAGCAGATATTCTTCTTGAGGTTCTTGTAATTGATTTTGAAATGCATTCCTCCTGTTCGATTGCACTTCACCTATTTAGTGGTAAAGATGTCAAAGGGAATGAAATATAACATCCCACATGATCATTTAAAGATCGTAAAACTCAAAAATATAGAAAAAATAAACAAATGAAAAACGGAGTTAAATGCTGTATGATTGGTTATGTTTCATTAAGTTGGCACGGCAACATTACTGAAGTTATTAAGTAACATTAGGATAAATACATGAATTTATTGATGTTCTGAAAGGAATTCTAACCGCCAAAGGGGTTGAATGTATTAAAAACCTAACAGAATTAAAGGCGTCTGGTATGTTGACATATCTTCCTTGATGAGGATTTTCCATTTCTTAGTGAAAATAAAAGGCTTATTTCATATAATTTTGTATTTCATTTCGTTCTACTTCAAATCTAACGCGTTTATTTGCTATAATGGGTAACGCGAAGGGCGTAATTCATAAGATAGGTATATGTATAAATGTACCCAAAAATGGGGAACTCTCCTGTCGGTAATTCTTTTGTCACAACACAATTAAGTGTTTCTGCTTGTTTAGATGAACTATGTGGGCAGTATGCGTGTATCTTGTAAGCGCCGTTCATTACAATTTACCTTCATTAACAAAAGGCGACTTTATATCTACTTTTAAGATTAATTTCTGTTTATTTTACACCCTTTATAAAAGAAACAGATTTAGATTTACAAGCCGTTAGTTGCATTAAGCTATTTTGACCCTTCAGTAGTCCCGTCTTTTACTTGCAGCAGCAGAATCAGATCACAGTTATAGTACTAGTAGTATTATTCTTAGTACTCGAAGTAGTAGTGGTAGTAGTAGTAGTAGTAGTAGTAGTAGTAGTAATAGTAGTAGAAATATCAGCAGCAGTAGTATTAGTAGTAGGAAGGGGAGTAGAGTATTAGCAGCAGCAGTAGAAAGTAGTATTCACCGGAAGCGTAGCCAAGATTTCCCCTTTATTCAACAAAGAACAAAGATGAAGTCATCACATTTGCGGTGTATAGCACTAAATCATTTTTGCGAAACACTTTTCAGCGTAGCAAATTTTTGGCATATTGGTGTCTTTAACCTATTGAAACTTAGAGATTTCTAATATATAACAGACTTTATATTTCATTGTTTTGTATTTTGAGATAACTTTTCCTCGGGGCACCTAAAGATGGTCTACGCTGTTGGCAATAGCATTAACCGAAGCGGTTGATTTAATATATTAACACCCTGTATATAAAAATGGTGAGGTTTGTCTCAGGCGATTGCTTCTTTTACTTTACGGAATATAATAAACGAAATATCTTTTTTTGTCCATTTTGAAATTTTTCCTTTTCCTTTTTTCCTTTTTCCATTTCCCCCTAAATTTATCCGCAATGAAACGAAAATGAAAGGCTCACAAAGTTCACTTTGCATGTAAACCTCTTTAGTTTTCTTTATTTTATTTACAAACTTAAGTATACTGTAAGTAGGGATTATATTTCAGATTGTTCCAAATCGTAAATCTGTCTGCCACACATTTTGAACAAAGAAGAAGAGAACACTTTCGAGAGTTGCTTTCTTTTCTTTCAAGAACGGGCTTATTAGTTGGATGATGTCAAAACTATATCTTTTGATAATTCAAAACTACGGTGTCATACGTGGCATACTGTGCCTTGATAGTATTGATCTGTTGGGTATTATAACTACAACAAAAATTGAGAAAGAAAAACATATGGAAATAAATTATTTCATCTGAGCGGGTAGAATATATATTTATGCATGAAGTCTTGTGAACGAGAAAGGGGGTTCATTTCATGGCCTCGTTTATAAGTAACATAAGTGATACTTTTGTCATCTTATATGTATCCGAAAATCAGTTTTTAGAAGAAATTTCACCTTTTTCATTATTTTTATAGTACATGTGAACCTTGTCAACTGTCCGGTGCTTTATGTGGAAGCGTAGGCCCGTGACTTTCATACAAGAGGTTCTGGGTTCGATAATCTTTTGGCGCGGTGCACTTATCTCTCTCGGTTGAGATATATTGAATAGGTACCTAGTAATGCTGAGGTATTTGTACGGCCTTCAAGAACAGTATAGTATTTGATAACGGATATAGCAACTTCGATCTGGCGCTGCTCAGTGGCTGCCAAGCTCACGATCAATTGGGCAAAAAGAATTTCCGTTCGGTTTAATAAAATTTGGAGTGGACCATTAAAAGATTATATTTATACTATATTTATAACATGGATGAAAAGCATCTTGTTATTATTATTTTTCATTGTTATTGATAATACTGGTATGATTATCGGTATTATGATTATCATCATCATCATTATCATCATTATTAATATTATTATTTTCATCATCGTCATTGTGTCATGAACACTTTATTGAAATGTACAAAATATTATTGTCATGTATTGGAAAATGAGCCTTTTAATTAAGTAATTTTGTACTTTCTCTTTATAGCTGTGCTGTAAAATGAATATATTGAAAGTGTTTGACTTTATGACAAGTATAAAAGTACTCTATAGAGGGAACTTTGTTAAACAGTAACTGTACGTGATTTTTTTTTTTTACCTTCAGAGAGAACACATTTTGTCATGACTTGCTATTTATGAATTTCTTATTTGTAACTTATTAATATTTTGAGTGGTCTATTGGGGAAGTGCAATCACATAGCTGTATCTGTATATAAAGTGCGTATATGAAATTACAACTGAATGAAAAAAACACAGCAACTGATGTTTGAGTTTTCGTTAAAAATTGCCGTAATCATTGCCTTGTTTCTGTTGTATAGTATGAATAAAGATAGCAATGAGCTGAGCACAAATAACAGAAGATTGAAGTACTCTCCTTTTTTCCACTAATAATCTTCCCTTGACTCGTTCGTCCCTCTTTATAAATAATGGTAGCATGGCAGTATGGGGCAGTCATTTTGAAACGTGTGAATGTAAAGTTTGTTCGAAAAGGGTTCACACATGCAGTAAAAAAAAAAAATGTGTAACAGTTTTTTTTTTTTTACAGTTTTCCAAATGCTAATATATATTTTAATTTACTTTCTAATCACGCACACACATTACAAAATTAGATAGAGTAAACCAAAAATATATATATTTGAATCATATGTCTCTCATTGATTTGATGTGCCTGTGTAATGATAAAAATGGAGAGAGAGAAAAGGAGGGGAGGAGTGAGATAAGCAGTTAGATAAAAACTAGGGAATTATCAATAAGAAGCAAGTTATCCATGTTTCTTTCCTCTTGTTCACTTCTTCCTATCATTTTTTTTATTTTTATTTGTATTCATTTTATGAGTCCCCTTGCAAAGCGTGTGTTATTTGTTAGTATATTCAGGTTACAGGCCTAATAGTATTTGATATGTAAGGAAAATGACGGAGAAATAATGAATAATTTAAAGACATGATAACTATTTGAAAATGGGAAATGAGGCCTCTTTCGTGGGATTTTCCACAGGAATATATCAAAATAATCAGCAACTAAATGTTATGTTTAAATCTTGTATTTATTTTAGATCATTATTTTAATACAATTAACTTTGTCATCAATGCTTCCTATGCAAATGGTATTATTGAAATTAAGACATATCTAGGATTTAGTTTTTTGGAGTCAAATCTTTGAATTGATTTTTGATTTTTGATTTTTGATTTTTTTTTTTTTCTTGGATATTTGATTTTGATACGGTCATAAAAGTATAGAACCGTTTAGTAATTTTGCTACGAATGTACATGTAACAAGAAAACATTTCTGAATGTTTTAAAAGGCAACACTAATGTTTAGTGATGGGATAACGCAAAGAAAAAAAAAAAGAATCTTCATCTTTAATTATGAAAAAGGAAACTCAAAACTCAATCTACCGCGTGAAAAAAAGATCATGTCTTTCAAACTAATTCCATTGAATCGTCCCAACCTAATTTACATTTCACTGACGATTCAGCCAGTACACTGAACACTTCTTACGATGTCATCCCTAAACACACAATAGCTTTATGTTTCTATGACGAGGGTTACTTAGTAATAAGCGCTCTGGGAAGTGAACTTTGAAGTCATCACTTCCGTTTTAACAAAGCTTCATTCCAGTAACCCCAATGTGTGATGTAGGTGTGCTCAAAATCTCGGCAAGCAAGTGCTGAATTACACGAGACATGAAAGCACGTGCTTAAAATTTCGGCTGATGAGCAGTGTCATCACTTCCCCTAATTATTAGGATATATTTTCATTCAAGGAGAAGTAGATCCCCTTAAGATCTTTAGGTAAGTTCGACGAAACTAGATTAGGGCTGTCCACAGCACACATACGTAACACTGCTGCGAAAGCATAATATTGACATCAGATTAAAGAAAAGTGTACTCCTTGTAGAAGGGAGACGATAAATTACCATATCCATCGTCTCACCAGAGTATAGCAACAACCACTTTGAGCTAAATAGCAATTAGGGATTTGTCGCTACGACACGCGAAAAGGAGTAAATCCTTATTTATTACGTCTTCAGAGATAGAAATGGAAGGAGAGATGGAGAGGAAGAGAGATAGGGCGGGAGAGAGATAGAGAGAGTGAGAGAGAGAGAGAGAGAGAAAAAGCGAGTGTTTTTTTTTCAGGCACTCTTTCGATAGATGGCAAGAAAGAAAGAGGGAAAATAGATTTAGAAGCATCATTTTCGTCAAGGAGTGGATTAGAAGCGCGGGCGTTTGTTTCTAGCAAGCTCGATATAGCTTTTTTTTATTCATAAGAAATATTTTGGGAGAGGGTGGCATGAGAATGAGGTCTCGGCGCATCGCTGTTGACCCCGATTTTGAGACACCGTGACTGTGGCCTATTTCTGATGAACTTTCCTGAAAAGTTGGAGTATTGTATAGTTATGAACATGTGCGGTTGATATTAAAACTATGTTCGGTACGATGCAAATAATCACGGAAAGGTCAATTTTGAATGACTGGGAATAAATAGTTCAAGTCTCATGAATATTTTTATCCGTACTTGTATGACGTTAAACTGCTCTAGGTGCTTGCGATTGAAGTGCATAATGTTATCGTACGGAATCCGAATGAAAATGAAAACAATGTGAGGGAAAATTATGTTATACTTCAATATTTGTGATGATAAAAGATACATGAATAGAGAGAAACGGAGATATATATATATATATATATATATATATATATGGAGAGAAAAGGAGAGATAGGGGAGGGAGAGGGAAGAGGAGAGAGAAAGAAGAATAAGGGAAAGGGGCAGAACATAAAGTAAGATTAAATCTACGTCTGAGAATTCATATGGAAATCGCACCTAAGATTTAAAAAAATGTTTGTATAGCAGAATGATATGGTAAGAGAGAAACTGATGAATCAGGTTAAAACGATAATTTGAAACAAATAGGTAAAAGTTTATATTTTGTTGCACATGTACCATTCATGTCTTATGTATGGACAAAAAAATATGAAGGGTGAATTTATGTGAATAACATAATGTTGTAAAAGTTAGAGATTATGACCGAAGAATTAATAAAGCAAGAATTGAAAAAAAAAGAGAAACAAAGGCTCAAATGATAATACAATGAAAAAAAGAATGGCATTCCTATTTCATAAGATGAAATATTATCCACGACCTCTCCAAGTATCTTAAAATGCAACATAGCAATATAATTTATCGGGAATTACAGTGTGACAAATATTCTTATCAGTATCACCAGGTTTCCTATCAGTCAAGTTTGATTTTTAACTACAGCCCTCCGACAGCCAGTGAGATCGTCTTGTGGATATTCTGACAACTTTTCTATAGGTACATGGGCATGAGGCTGACAATGGTCTCGCCACATCGAATATTGTATCTCTTTATTCTGTCTCTGTCTCTCTGTCTCTGTGTTTCACTCTCTATCACTCTGTCTCTCTCTCTCTCTCCTTCTCTCTCTCTCTCTCTCCGTCTCTTTCTCTCTGTCATCGTCTCATGTTTGGAAGCAAAATCTCCATTAAACAGTTTCTCTCATATTCGAATAACGAAATCAAGATAAAAAAATACATGGATGTACTAAGCCATAGCGATGGTACGAGATGAACCCTGTGTGAATTAAGCGGAACGCGAAAATACCTGATGGAGATCAAGAAAATATAAAAACCTTATTTTTAATGAAGATGGGGAAAAGGGATTAGGGGGATAAAGGGCGAAGGAAAGAATCGACATGAACCCTTTAGAAAACGTTATTGAGATAGGAGACACAACATGAAATCAGATAGCTAAGAATTTAAAGAAACTCTTCCTATGATTTAAAAATCTATAATTATACATTCTCTCTCTCTCTCTCTCCCTTTCCCTCAATCGGTATTCATCCACCTATCTATATCTTCCTTTATTTCCACCATCTCTCCCTCTCTCTCTGTAACCTTTTTACCTATCGGTCCTATTTTTTTTTCTCTGTATCCATGTATTTCTTCCTTAATAATCAGGTAATAGTAAGATCTATAGAGCGTTTGATAAAAATTTTCAACGCTTTACTTCGCTGTGCCTCTTTTTCCTTCTCAGCCCTTTATCTCTTCTTCTCCACTGTAATAAATGTACGTCTTTTCATTTTATTTTCGCCCCCTCTATATCTATCTATTTATGTATATATGTCTCCCTTTTTCATGTTTATTTTCTTTCGTACTGCTCTCTCCCACTATCTCTCTACTTGTATATATATTCATGTATATCTATTTATCCATTAATCCCACTCTCCTTCTTC
>BEXV01000633.1:178922-197764 GCA_003118195.1 Hemicentrotus pulcherrimus | reverse complement strand
TGTTTTAATCTTTATCTTCTCGTCACGAGGCCTTTACGCTATTATACGATTGTAACAAGAACCCGATTCTACACCACACTTGCCTCCACATTCTTGGTGACTGTACTTATCTGCGGAGTATACTTGCCTATTCCAGTTTCACCTTTTATGAAACTCTTGGTTGAACGTTGCATAGCGCGTGACAGCGTCGTAAAGAATGAGTGGGCTTCAATCGTTCACACAGTTATTCAGATCTGTCCTATTTGTGCGACAATGCTTTTTACAACAATATTCTACATCAGACTTCTCGTCATTGCATGTCAAGTCAATAAGGTTGTAGCCATTTCTGAGATCCCTCGTGCCCCTGCCAACAACGTTATCATTGAGAATCGCAACCAGTTTCGAGAAAACCGTGGTGGTAGTGACACGCCGGAAAATCTGCAAATTTGCGTTGTACGGAAAGACAACGTGAATCCTGTTCGGCCGCGTAAAAGAGGGTTAAAAGGCTTCGTAACAGTATTGCTTTTAACTGGTACGTTTTATATTTCATGGCTTCCTTACGTCTTCTCATATATGATTACTTTAGATTTTTCTACATTGAATATCCTGGACATTTTATCAGGGAGCAGTGCATGCTTACAAGCAGTTATCTACCTGTTGACCAACGCTGAAGCAAGATGCATATGCTTGAAAGCTCTACGTCGGTTCTTCAAACAAATGACATGTAAGAAAGTTTAAATTATACAGCGAGTTTGATGCTTAAGACTCCTCCGAAATAAAGACTAAATAGCCTAATGATAGCTATGTACTTGACTAATATTGAACGTCTCCATCAAGATTTGACAATGATGCAATGATATATGTGAAACGCTAAAAGCGTAAACACGTGAATGGAATCGTTTATCTATTTTAGAAGGTAATTATATATGAAGTATTAAAACTATGAAACCAAATAAAATGTAGATTTTTAAAGACGTTAATAACATTGGACAAACACCCTACTCTTCAAAAGCACATCAAAAACGTCTGTAAATCCGCAACTTGGGCCATCTACAAAATTAGAAAGATCAGCCGATTGTTTGACAAAGCCTCTACTGAAAGACTTGTCTACGCCTTCGTCTCTTCCCATCTTGACTATTGCAACTCCCTCCTTGCCGGCCTCCCAATTTCTCATATATCTTCTCTTCATCGCATACAAAATTCAGCAGCTAGATTGATCACATTAAGTAGGAAATGTGATCATATATCACCTTTTCTTCGCTCACTTCATTGGTTACCGGTCCATTCCCGCATTACTTTCAAAATCCTATTTCTTTCATACAAAACAACATATAACCTTGTCCTTAAATACATTCTTGACCTCGTTTCCCTTCGATCCTCTTCTGCCCACGAACAAAAACCCTTTATGGAAACCGTGCCTTTTCATCGATTGCCCCCGCCCTTTGGAACAAACTCCCACCCCATATTCGAAATTCCCCATCCATTGAACCATTCAAAACCCTTCTCAAAACCCACTTTATTAATCAGTTATAGTATTCTGGAGGCGCACACAAGTAGTTAATTCCATTCAACACATTTATATTGTATTGTATTAGTAATATTTTTTAAAAAGGTATTTAACATGTTGAATAATTATATTAAGTGAGACAGTACCACCTGCGGGCTTAGAAACGTCTGTATAATGCGCCCTATAAATGTAATTATTATAATTATTGTGCCAAGTGTTCTAATATTATTTTTCTTAATTTTCCTTGAAATTCTGAGGTGAGATAATGATAAATTATATTTTCCATCGTTACATTACATTAAATCAATTGTGTAAGTTAAGTATTTTGATCTTTCATTATCAAGTAATATATGGTTACATGTCAGATGTTAAGATTGTTCTGTATTTGACATGATCAATGTCATTTCAATAAACATGATTCTTTTAATTTGAAAAGATGAAGAAAAAGCACCATTTCAAATTGAGTCAAATTAAAGGAAGTATTAGCTTTATTTTTTAGCATAAGCTGGAAACTTTAAGTAAATAAAATAGTTCTTCATTAAAGTACTATTTTCATAATGTTCTAGGCAGACTCTTATGGAAAAGAATATCACCTTATAGATACAAATAAGGTTATAAATATTTTATATGCAAATGCAGGGTCCAAACACAAGGTCCAAATGGGATGAATGTCCTTTGACCGTCTGTTTTTGTGTAAAGCTTGTTAAGATTTTGGCACACTTGCTCTTTAGAATTTATAAATAGGGTTGAAGTATCAATTATTACAGGAAAAATATCTTCTTCGATTTTTAGGATAGACCTAAATGATTAATTGAGATCGCAAACACAAGGCACTCCATCAAACCTGAAAAGGTAAATAATGTAATTTACTGATTACTTCTGGCATATTAAAATCGTGAAATCGTTGTTTTTACCCCCTGAAATTTGTTTGTCTTCTCCTTGGTATTGAAATCTTTATTATTTCTAATTTTTATTTAAATATTAAATATGCATATTTTGTAATTGAGCATAATGATTCAAATTCCAAAATATTGTCTTTCCCCCACTGTTTAAAAAAATGATTGTACTGGTAGGAGGATGATTGGACGCTGAGTACATTTATGAGTAAATGAAAGGTAAACACAGTTATCTATAGTATAGTGAATAAAGTGAAATAAAGGGAAAATTATGCACTGAATGATTTTTGCTTTTGTTTCAACGCCTGTAATATCGCCGTCTCTTTTCCTTCAGTCACATTTCCGCCGCGGCCGTGTGTTCTAAAATATCTACGGCCAAAAGCAATTATAAGGCCACTGCAGCATTCCGACGGTCACAAACTGTAGCGGTCACATTATGTAAGGGTAGCCGCAGGGCGTGTTTTGAATTTGTGGAGACAGAAAACCTGCAATTGCCGTACGGCCTTTGAAGTGATGATGCACGATCCCCTTAGGACGTCCCTGTAGGGCCCGTAGGTTTTTGAAAAATACTAATGAAGACGCAAGGTAGCCGCAAGGCGGTCGCAGGCGGACAATACTGCGACTGTGCTGGTAAAAATCCCTTCTTCACGTATTGCGCGGACTTCCACAGAGGCTGTACGGATGAAGTGCGGCAAGCGTAAGGGAGCCGTGCTTCGGGCCTTAATGCTGCCCTAGGGCGCCCGTGGATTTCTGGGTGTCCGCAGGGCAAATGAAGACCACCGTAAGCCCAACATCATGGTCGCCGTGGAATCGCTCTACGGCATAGTTATAGCCCTCAGTGCCCAGAAGGTAATGAAACTGCACCGAAAGTCATTTTTTGTGATTTTTTGTTTTACCCAATTGAAAGATAATGCATTGAAGAATACCTCAGTAAAATATGTTGTGTTTCTTTTGGTCCGCGGTATGAGAACAATAGCGAGTTTTTGCTCAGCGACGGGCACACCTTCTACGATGAGGGAGCACTCAGGGTTACGGCCGTCGCACATAGATAGCCCTCGTCACATTAAAGATAAAGGCGATTTCTGGTAATGCGATGGCATTGTGAAAGAAAAGGTGTGGTATGGATCAGAAACAGTTGATCATGTAGCATGTAAGTATTTGTGTGTACTGCAAGGTTCTGGAGTCATCAAAATTATAATAAATGTGGCCAAGTCTTGGTAAAGTAACAACCACTGTACACAGAAAGCTATATATGGGACAACACAAATTGTGTCGGGGCTATACTACCTTTAACTTCCTTGTCTTTCTATGCTTATTACTGAGCCAGTACACATTTTCTTCCAAAATTGTTTGGCACATGTCATTTATTTGAAATCTTGAACATTCAGCGTAAGTTTCGTTTGATTCTGTGAGATTAATTTTCTTTTTTTAAAACCAGAACTGGAGTTTATATTTAGTATAGTGCAATACAATGCCAATACCCCGTCACGCAAAACAGAACAGACGGGACTACACGACCAGCACAACTTGTATCGACTGAGCCACAAAACGGCTCTTTATCACATTTCAACAATTCATCATCCGGTTTTAAAACAATACACATTGAATCCATATTCATGTTGTTATTATTAGGAAACAATAATCTCCTAAAAAAACGCACCGAAGAGCCGTTCGCGTTGAAATTCGTCATCCTTCTTTTTCATACCCAGCACACACGCTAATGTGACACTTGTGACAGAAGTATCGTCGTTCTCTGATGAGCAAATTTACTTTGAAAGCCATAACACAATGTTTGAACAAAATTAAAAGAGCTTAGTTCACATCAGTGGCCTATTCAGCATTAAATGGATGGTTACCTCTATGTTTAAACTAGAATCAGGTTGTCAGTCACTTTCCACTATCTTATATTAAATTGTTAGTAACGGTTGTTAATTCGATGGAGCAGCTTCATACCATGATGAGTCCACTTTTAAAACGAGCGTGAAAGTGAATCAACTTGTACGATGTCGCTAAAATTGATTTTTTTTTTTCCCTCTAAAATGATCTTATAAATTGTATAATAATACTTTTCGTGTCTGATGTGCCAAAAATTTCTTGTTTAGATTTTGATCAACTCAAACCTCATTTCTGTCGAACGGAATTGTAAACTTTGGTTGCATCTCCTCCTGAATCGGCCCGAGAATACCAGTATTACCAGCCATCTTAACCTCGAACCACCGGCTCTCTTACAATGAAATCTACTGACTAGCTTTAACAATTTGATCAAGCCAAGCACCTTTATCGTTTTTCTGGAACCTTGAAAAAAATAGCACGCAGCTGAAATGGAAAAAGGTGGGGATGTCGAACCCGAATTCATCATAGAGCTTGATGCCTGTAGAATCATCATGACTACTATGACTATTGTTTTAAATACGATCGTCCTGGTTGTTATTAGACGCCAAAAGGAGCTTCAGGAATACATGCGAGTTCTTTACCAGATACTTGCTGTATCGGATATAATTTTTAGCAGCATTTGGAACCTTTGGAACATGTTCTGGACCCCAGGTTCCAACGAGAAAATCTGTACCATCATAAGCATGACATTTGCTTTTGTGTATCAGGTGTCGGTAGTATCTGTAATGTCTTGTCTCAGTGGGACTTGTTTTAATCTTTATCTTCTCGTCACGAGGCCTTTACGCTATTATACGATTGTAACAAGAACCCGATTCTACACCGCACTTGCCTCCACATTCTTGGTGAATGTACTAATCTGTGGAATATATTTGCCTATTCCAGATTCGCCTATTATCAAACTCTTGATTGGACGTTGCTTGGCGCGTGACAACGTCGTAAAGAATCAGTGGGCTTCAATCATTCACACCGTTTTCCAGATCTGTCCAGTTTGTGCGACAATGCTTTTTACAACAATATTCTATATCAGACTGCTGGTCATTGCATGTCAAGTTAATAAGGTTGTAGCCATTCCTGAGAACCCTCGTGTCCTTGCCAACAACGTAAACATGGAGAATCATAACCACTTTCCAGAAGACCGGGGTCGGAATGACACGCCGGGAAATCTGCAAATTTGTGTTGTACGGAAAGGCAACGTGAATCTTGATCGGTCGCGCCAAAGAGGGTTAAAAGGATTCGTTACAATACTTCTTCTAACTGGTTCGTTTTATATTCCTTGGCTGCCTTACGTATTCTCATATGTCATAACTTTAGATATTTCTTCCTTAAATATCCTGAACATTTTATCGGGGAGCAGTGCATGCTTACAGCCAGCGATCTACCTGTTGACCAACGCTGAAGCGAGATGCATGTGCTTGGAAGCTCTCCGTCGGTGTTTGAAAGTAATGACATGTAAGAAAGTTTAAATTTTTAGATCGAGTTTGTTGCGAAAGACTCCACTGAAATCAAGACGAAATGGTCCTTTGGAAGCTGGGTACTTGACTCATACTGACCGTCTACATGAAGCTTTGGCAATAAAACTTGCGATGATCCAATCATGTACATACGTAATCATTTATCATATATATATATATAACAACTTGAATAATCAAGTTTAACCACAAGATTAAAATCGTTGACTATTTTTAAGGTGATTATAAGTGAAAAATGAATTAAATGAGATCAAATAAATGTCGATTTCCAAATACGATGATTTTCAAAGATCCCTGATAATTTGGACATGTAGGTGTGATGATACATGTTATTGTCTCATCGTGATACAATGCATAAAATCACACCTCATAGTCTGTGCTAACGAAAAAAAGATGTGTAAGTAAAACATTTGGATGTCTCATTATCAAGTTTTATTTGATCAGATGTCAAATGTTCAGATTGTATTTGTACCAACATGAATCAATGTCATATTAATGAGCATAAATATGTTTACTTTAAAAGATGAAATAGAAAGCCCCAAATCAAATAAATCAAATCACTGCAAGTGTACGCTTTATTTTTAGTATGTGCTGGAAACTACAATTTTTTTTAGTCGGTGAAATAGTTTTCAATTAAAGTGTAATCAATGAAACTATGATGCACTAGGCAGACTTTTTATACAAGCATCAACTAATAAATATAAATACTTTTACAAACTTTCTTCATGCAAATTTAATGTGACAGCACATCGAGGCTCTGTGTCTCAATAGTTGTACTTAAAATTCGACATAACACCCTGCATGAACAAAAATGAATAACTTAAATTTGCGTATAGAGGACTATTTTTACAAGGTCCAAATGGCATAGCTGTCTTTTGATGCTGTTCTTGTTTAAAGTTTTAATGATACATTGCAACTTTAACATCTAATGATATAAAAGATTTTTATCAAAATGGACAAATAAAATGAATAGAAATTGAATAGACTGATACATTATCTATCGACTAAAGTTTTTTTGTAAATTAATCCGTTGACCCCTGAATTGTATAGGTCCAATAGGCTTAGCATGGGGACCACAAGGTTCCCGTAAGCAAAGGGTTAACGTATAAACTTTCATGTGCAAGTGATTCCCCCCCCCCTCCACCCCAGGAATGGTGCTAAAACGGTACACGGCAGGGGTATAATAATCCTGGAGGGAAGACCAGGTAGATTTAAAGTAGCGTTATACAGCCGTTTTTTTTTACTCGATCTGCCCTTCTCTTACCCCTGACCTTCTCCCTATTTTTTGTATTTTTATTGCATTGACGACTTCGTCAATGTCTTGTTTCCGTTCGCGTTCTGAATTCTTCTTCTTCCCTAAAATCCTATTCGTTTTGCACGCAGCGCTTTTTAGCCCTATCTAGGTCCCTTTCACCAGCCGATCTTTTCCAATTTCGTAGGCGTAATCTCTGATCTCACATCTAGGTTACTTGATTCTTCATTTTCCAAAATCATTCATGTGTAACCGTCCAGGCGCCTTTTTGTCAATTTCTAGTCCGTTTCGAGGCCTTTTTTTCTTCCTTCCTATCTCCACTATCCTAGATACTACAGACTTCTAACGAAATCCTCTTGATAGTCCAAGATACTTCCTTTCATCTTCGACTTACAACCTGCCCTTTGAAATGCCATCTTCGTACTCGAAATTTAAATCCAAAATGGAATCCGCCAAGAATTTCATCAACTGTTAAACAATTGAACCCTAAAAATAAAAAATTGCCATTGCTTTCTCATATCTGTTATGTTTTGTCTTAATTCTTTTAGAATAATTTTTTTAATTAGTATTGCACATCACCGTGCAGAAGTTTACGCTCCAGTGAATAAGCATATTATAAAGAGCGCTTTTTAAATGTGTGAAAATGTTTATCTTTCTGTAAAACGGAAGGTTAACGAGAAATTTAGGTAGGCCTACATGGTATCTAAATAAATTCTTATTCAGAGCAGAATTAAGCACATGTTTAGCTGACCGGGCTTAGATCCTAAGTTTTATATCCGTAATGGCTTTGGAGCCGATAAGGCCTGTTAATTCCCTGTTGTAGGTAAAGAAGCCACTCGGTGATGCAAGTAAATCCATGCAAATTGGCTAAGGATAGCTTTTCATTATATTGGTGGTTCATCCAGGTCATTGTTTCTCTTTAGAGCCTAAATTTGTGTGAAATGAACTGAGTATACGCCCTTTTGGCTCCAAACAGACGCCTTGTTTCTAATTTGAACGAAGCGTACCACTACATGTTGACGATTCAACTGGCATTATAATCTAATTGAATTATCATTTACCCCATCATTTTTAGGAATATTCCTTTATATTAAATACGAAATAACTTATTTAAAGTCAAGCATTCATATTTTACACTCTCGCGTAAGCCTTTTTGTTGCATGAAGACGAGGTGTAAACTTTCGAAAATCCCGATGAGCAAATCTATGCAAACCAATACTTCTCAAGTTTAAAACCGACGTTCGTGGCTTACATTCTTCCTTTGTGGATAGAATTACTCCAGTGACTCTATGAGAAACAGATCGATTACGTTCTTCCTTTTCATCATGTGACCTATGTACTACATAACAAAGTTTTTTAGTTCTGATTGTAAAATTTCTTGACCGTGTTCAATTAAAAAGACATGATCCATCATGTAGTCAAATGTTTGTTTTTTAAAAATCATTTACATAAAATACTGGGTATGAAATTTTAAAGTTGATTAATCTGGACAGAATAATTCGTGCCTCTCCTAATCACAGAACTAACAACTGCTTGAAGCGCAGATTTTTCATAACTCAAAACGAAACCTACGCCAACGTAACCATGGTAAGTTGGTGACAGATGTATTGTTCTTCCATCAGAAAGTTTGCTTCGATAGCCTTTCACAGGGTTTGACCAAAATGAAGAGAGCTAATTTCACATCAGTGGCCCCTTTAGCATGATGGGTGTTTACCTCTCCGTGTAAAAGTTAAATCAAGTTGTCAGTCACTTTCCACCATCTACTTTTTGTTAATCCAGGTTGTTTGTACAGAGTAGCAGCTTCAGATCAAGTTGAGTCCACATTTGAAACAGACGTAGTGGTTCTATGCCTGTACATTGTCGCTTAAAAAATCGTATCCGATGCGCAAAATGTCACTCGCTTAGATTTAGATCAACGAAAATTGACATTTCTGTCATCGAAATGGTAAGCTTCAGTTTCATTCCTCTTACTCTGCCGTGAAACGTAGTTTTTATCAGCGAAATCAACCTGGAGCCACCGGCTCTCTTACAATTAATCGACTGACTAGCCTTTAGAATTCATAACTGGTAGTATTGATCGAGACAGGCACGTACATCGTTTTTCTGATGCATACTACAGCAACGCAGGCAGCTGAAATGGCAAAAGGTGGGGATGTTGCCGGCAATATAATCATGACTACTATGAATATTGTTTTAAACACGATCGTCCTGCTTGTTATTAGACGCCAAAAGGAGCTTCAAGAATACATGCGAGTTCTTTACCAGATACTTGCTGTATCGGATATGATTTTCGGAAGCACTTGGAACCTATGGAACATTTTCTGGAATCGAGGTTCCAACGAGAAGATTTGTACTATCTTAACCGTGACATTCCCCTTTGTGAATCAGGTGTCTGTAATGTCTGTAATGGCTTGTCTCAGTGGGACCTGTTTCAATCTCTATCTTCTCGTCACGAGGCCTTTACGCTATTATACGATTGTTACAAGAACCCGATTCTACACCATCGTTGCCTCCACATTCTTGGTGACTTTACTAATGTGTGGAATATATTTGCCTATTCCTGATTCACCTTTTGTCAAACTGATGGTTGAACGTTGCAAAACGCGTGACTACGGCGTAAAGATTCAGTGGACTTTAATCGTTCTCACCATTATTCAAATCTTTCCGATTTGCGTGACAATACTTTTTACAACAATATTCTATATCAGAGTGCTGGTCATTGCATGTCAAGTCAACAAGGTTGTAGCCATTCCTGAGAACCCTCGTGCCCCTGCCAATAATGTGAACACGGAGAATCGCAATCAATTTCCAGAAGACCGTGGTCGCAATGAACCGCCAGGAAATCTGCAAATTCGCATTATTAGGAACGACAACGTAAATCTTGATCGGTCGCGCAAAAGAGGGTTAAAAGGTTTCGTTACAGTATTTCTTTTAACAGGTACATTCTATTTTTCATGGCTACCTTACGTCGTCGCATTCGTGATACCATTAAATTCTAAACTAACTATATCGATCATGGACATTGTATCGGGGAGCAGTGCATGCTTACAGCCAGTGATCTACCTGTTGACCAACGCCGAAGCGAGATGCATGTGCTTGGAAGCTCTACGTCGGTGCTTCAAACTAATGACGTGTAAACAAGTTTGATTTTTAACAGATCGAGTTCGTTGCAAAAGAATCCTCTGAAATCAAGACGAAATGGCCATTAAAAAAGCTGGGTACTTGACTGATACTGAGCGTCTACATGAAGCTTTGACAATTAAACTTGCAATGATCCAATCATGTACATACGTAATTATACAGTAAATGTATGTTAACACTTGAATAATTATGTTTAACCATGCAATACAAATTGTAGACATATTTTAGAAGATTTTCATATTTGGAGGGTTGAATTAAATCAGATAAAAAATAATATCGATTTCGGAAGACGTTATTTGCAATGTCATGTGTTTTACATACCGATGATTTTAAAACTTCCCTTATAATTCTTAGGTGTGATAATGATATATACATTTTTCTTCATGATATTTTATTTTAATTGTTACCCCTATTTGCAATTGCTCACAAAACAAATTGTGTATGTGAACCTTGTAATAGAAGATTCATTTTCAATTACGCTTTAAAGTGACTCAGTAACATTGTCGGAGGATGATGAAAAAAATGCTTATTTCTGTGTAAAATGTTACTAATTATATTCCTTCTTCTGTAGTCACCCTCTGACATGCAAAAAAAAAAACTTTAAAAATTCTCAAACCACAAAGATATCTATGGTTGTATGTGAAGAAGACACTGTCAAACACCCTCTAAGAGTGATAAACAGTAAATTGTACCAACCATTTTTGAATTTCCCAACCGTTTTTCCATGGAAAAAATCTTAAAACAGGCTATTAAAAATCTGTCAACAGTTAAATGTCTGGAATGGACTATGTAGGGCCAATTTATTGCTTTGCGACGATTTACATTTACCTAGAATGTATAAGGTGGTCCCATATAAATCATTCTGTGTACAGTGCTTGTAACTTTACTAAGACTAGGACAAATTTATTATCAATTTGATGATTCCAGAACCTTGCAGTACACACCAATACTTATATGCTTGATGATCGACCTTTTCTGATCGATTCCACAACGTTTCTTTCACAATGCAATCGCATGGCCAAAACTGGGTATGCCTTTATTCAGAAGTGAAATGTTAAAAATTTATTTTTGTTTTTGTATCAACATGATGAATATCATAATAATGAGCATCAGTTTGTTTATTTAAAAGATGAAATAGAAAGCACCCATTCAAACAAATCAATCACAGAAAGTTTAAGCTTTGTTTTAAGTGTGTGCTGGAAACATCTATTTCTTTTTAGTGAATGAAATAGTTTTCATTTAAAGTATATCTAATGATGTTATAATATATAAGGCTGACTCTTTATAAAAACATCAACTAATAAATACAAAATACTGTTACAAACATTCTTCATGGAAATCATCGTATAAAAGGCTCGAGGCTCTTTGTCTGCGAAAGTACCCGTAACTGCATAACATAACAAGACACGTATTAAAACAAGGTTAACATTTATTCTACTGTAGTATACATTATATTGATGCAAAACGGAGTAATAAATATCGGGAAAGGGTCTGATTTACGTAGTTCTTTTTACAAAATCGACATAACACCCTTCTTCTAAAAATATGAATAAATCTTAATTTTAGGATACATTGCAACACTATTAACATACAAGATATGCGTTTGATATTTATCTGTTGACTAAAGCTTTTGTAAATGCAAAAAACTTTCATGTAAATTGATTTTTTTCCCCATCCACCCCAGGAATGATAATAAAACAGTACACGGCAGGCGTATACGAATCTTGGAGAGAAGACCCATTAGATGATATAAAGTAGTGTTATACAGCTGTTTCCACAATTTTACTCAATCCGCCTTTCTCTTACCAATGACCCTTCCCCCTATTTCTATTGCATTGAAAACCTTCGTCATTCTCTGGTTTCCGTTCTCTTCTTCTTTTTCTTCTTGTTCTTCTTGTTCTTCTTCTTTCCTAAAACCCTTTACGTTGTGCAAGCCGTGCTTGTCAGCCCTATCTACGTTCACCCTATTCGTTTCAGATTTCGTATGCGTTATTTATTATATACATTTGTATTTCTTGTTTGTATGTTTTTGTTTGTATTTTACATTTGGAGAAATAAAAAAATTTAAAAACAAGAAAGAAGAAGTTATTTTGATTTCCAAACAAGGTCACCTAGCTCTTCGTTTTTCCAAAATCACTCATGTGTAACCGTCCAGGCGCCATTTTGTCCTTTCTGGTCCGGTTCGAGGCCTTTCTTTCTTCCTTTCCTAGATACTACAGACTTCTAACAAATTCCTCTTGATAGTCCAAGAAATGTTCTTTCACCTTCGACGTATAACCTGTCCTTTCAAAAAACCATCTTCGTATTCGAAATTCAAATCCGACATCGAATCCGAAATCAAATCCGTCAAAAATCTCATAATCCTTTAAAAATTGACCCGCATAATAAAACGAGCGTCCTCTAAATTTCTGAAAGAGAAGGTTAGCGAGATGAGTTAGGTAGGTCTTCATCGTATATAATTAAACTCTGATTCAGAGCAGAATTATGCACCTGTTTAGCCAATCGGGGTTAGAACTTATGTTGTATATCCGTTATGGCCTTGGAGCCAATAAGGCCTGTTTATTCCCAGTTGTAAGTAAAGATGTCACCCGATGATATCAATAAATCTATGAAATTATGGATAGCCTTTTATTAGTTCGTGGTTCATCCAGGTCTTTGCATCTCTGTAGAGCCTGAATCTGTGCAATGTGAAGCGAGCCTACGCCCTTTTGGCTCCAAACAGACACCTTGTTTCTACTTTGAGCGAAGCATACCACTACATGTGTATGCCACTTTGGTTATGAGCTGCCTGATACAGTACACAGTGGTTAGCTTCACTCACTATGAACCCCTCACCATCACCCGCATTTGATATATTCACAGACCTACACTAACACAAAGGTTCACGATCATTTATTTCGTGTCGGGACAGTTCTGGAAGCGGCTATGAGTCTTATTGACGATACAACTAGTATTAGAATCTAATTGAATTATAGGGATATTCCTTCGTATTCAATATCGGATAACTAATTTGAAGTCAAGCATTCATATTTTTCACTCTTTTTTGATGCATAAAGAGGTTGTAAACACTTTAGATCGTCCCGACGTACGTTCATGGCTTACATGTAGATATCATATTCTTCCTTTCTGGATAGAATTACTCCAAGGACTCCATGAGAAACAGATTGATGACGTTCTACCTTTTCATCATGTGACCTATGTACTACACAACAAAGTTTGTTAGTTCTAATTTTATAATTTCCTGACCGTGTTCAATTGATTAGAGATGATCCATCATGTAGTCAAATGTTGTTTTTTTTTGTTAAATATCATTTACACAAATTACTGGGTATGAAATTTCACAGATGGATAATATTGACAGAATAGATCGTGCATCTCATAATCACAGAACTAACAATTGGAAGAAGCGCAGATGCTTCATAACTCAAGACCTAACCTACGCCAACGTAACCATGGTGAGTTGTGACAGAGGTATTGTCGTTCTTTAATGAGCGAGTTTGCTTCGAAAGCCATAACGCATTGTTTGACCAAAATGAAGAGAGCTAATTTCACATCAGTGGCCCCTTTAGTATTTGATGGGTGGTTACTTCTGTGTGTGAAACTAAAATTAAGCTGTCAGTCACTTTCCACCATCTGATATTTGTTACTTAAGGTTGTTTGTCAGCCATGAATAGTAGTTTCTACCAGCGACTACAACCTGGAGCCACCGGCTCTCTTACAATAAATCGACTAGCCTTTAGAATTCCTTAGTGGTAGTATTGATCTAGACAGGCACCTACATCGTTTGTCCGATGCATACAACAACAGAGCAGGCAGCTGAAATGGCAAAAGATGTTGCATCCGAATTCACGTACCCTCCTGTCTACAGTATCTTCATGACTACTATGACTATTGTTTTAAACACGACCGTTCTGGTTGTTATTAGACGCCAAAAGGAGCTTCAGGAATACATGCGAGTTCTTTACCAGATACTTGCTGTATCGGATATGATTTTAGGAAGCACTTGGAACCTATGGAACATTTTCTGGCATCGTGGTTCCAACGAGAAGATGTGTACCATCGTTAGCATGACATTCCCCTTTGTGCATCAGGTGTCTGTAATATCTGCAATGGCTTGTCTCAGTGGGACCTGTTTCAACCTTTATCTTCTCGTCACGAGGCCTTTACGCTATTATACGATTGTTACAAGAACCCGATTCTTCATCAGCGTTGCCTCCACGTTCTTGGTGACTTTACTAATCTGTGGAATTTATCTGCCTATTCCTGATTCACCTCTTGTCAAACTTTTGGTCGAACGTTGCTTAGCGCGTAACAACGTCGTCAAGATTCAGTGGGCTTCAATCGTTCACACCGTTATTCAAATCTTTCCGATTTGCGTGACAATGATTTTTACAACAATATTCTATATCAGACTGCTGGTCATTGCATGTCAAGTCAATAAGGTTGTAGCCATTCCTGAGAACCCTCGTGCCCCTGTCAACGATGTTATCATGGAGAATCGCAACCAGTTTCCAGAAGACCGTGTTCCCAGTGACACTCCGGAAAATCTTCAAATTAGCGGTGTAAGGAACGACAACGTTAATCTTGACCGGTCGCGCAAAAGAGGGTTGAAGGGTTTCGTCACAGTATCTCTTTTAACAGGTTCTTTCTATCTTGGATGGCTACCTTACGTCGTCACATACGTGATACCATTACCTTCTACCATAACAAATAACCTGGACTTTTTATCAGGGACCAGTGCATGCTTACAGCCAGCGATCTACCTGTTGACCAACGCTGAAGCGAGATGCTTGTGCTTGGAAGCTCTACGTCGGTGCTTCAAGCAAATGACATGTAAGAAAGTTTGAATTTTTTTGGATCGAGTTTGTTGCAAAAGACTCCATCATAATAATGGCGAAATCGCCTCATTGATAGCGGGGTACTTGACTGATACTGAGCGTCTACATGAAGCTTTGACAATTAAACTTGCGATGATCCAATCATGTACATACGTAATTATACAGTAAATGTATATTAACACTTGAATAATTAAGTTTAACCATCCAATACAAATTGTAGACATATTTTAAAAGGTATTCATATTTGGAGGATTGAATTAAATCAGATAAAAATAATTTCGATTCCGGACGACGTTATTTGTAATGTCATGTGTTGTACATACCGATGATTTTAAAACTTCCCTTATAATTCTTAGGTGTGATAATGATATATACATTTTTCTTCTTGGTACTATATTTTAATTGTTACCCCTATTTGCAATTGCTAACAAAACAAATTATGTATGTGAACCTTTTAATAGAAGATTCATTTTCAATTACGCTTTAAAGTGACTCAGTAACATTGTCGAAGGATGATGAAAAAATTGCTTATTTTTGTATAAAATGTTACTTATTATGTCTATGTCTATAATATCTATTGTATTTATCCTCTGACATGCAAAAAATCCTGAAAAAAATTCTTAAACCACAAAGATATCTATGGTTTTCTGTAAAGATGTCACTATGCAACATCCTCTAAAAGTAATTAACAGTAAATTCTCCCAACCATTTTTGAATTTTCCAAACTGTTTTTCGATAAAAGAAAATATTAAACAGGCTATTAAATATCTGTCAACACTTAAATATCTGGAATGGTATGTAGAGCCAATTTATTGCTTCGTGACGATTTCCATTCCAATTCAATTGTAATAATATAGTTGGGAGAATTATGGATTCAATCAGGTCAGTTTTTTCCTAATTTGAATCATTAATAATGGTCCGTTTTCACTTAAATGATCAGATTATCTTAAGTCGTACATTAAGCATTGAGGTCACTACCTTAGCCCCACTATCTCTAAAATCTGAACAATGTTACCAAGTCTCTAATCAGAAGTGAAAAAATTGGTTTCTAATTTTATGATTTTGTTTTTTGTTGTATCAACATGATCAATATCATAATAATGAGCAAGAATTTGTTGATTTAAAAGATGAAATAGTGTTCATTCAAAGTGTATCTAACGATATTCTAATGCAGGCCTTCTCAACTAGTTTATTAGAAGTGCCAAAACAAAAATTTATTGAGGTTGAAGTGCCAACCTGTATGTTTGTTGACTGTATTGTGATGGAGCGTAGCGACCGAGCAGATACCGGGTGGGGTCCAGGGGGCGAAGCCCCCGGAAGCTAATGGATTTTAGGTTTTTTAAGGCGCATAGATGTGGCATTTATAACATCTTTTTATTCCATAAAATATCAATCATAATTTAATATTGATGTGAAATAATTAGTACAATTCCTAGGTAAAATCTACACTGGAAGCCAATTTATATGTGGTTATTTTGGGGGCAATAAACACGAAAAATGTCAAAATCAAGTGAAAATCAGACAAACAAAAAGACTTGCTCCACTTCGACTGCGTCTTTTTGATTTTGCTGAGTTTTTTTATTTTAATATATATAAATTATTTTTTTGGAACAGTCGCGCGCCACTCCGACTGACATCAAGCGCCACAAGTAGCGCGCGCGCCGCCAGTTGAGAAGGCCTGATCTAACTGGCGTTCTCTCCAGGATTCGTATGCGCCTTCCGTAAACTGGTCATGCGTCATTCCTGGGGTGGATGGGGGAAACAAAACCAATGTGAAGGCCCGGTCCAACTGCACTTACGGATGCAAAGAGGATGTAAAACGTAAACAAAATCTTGCCATCCGTTGGAAAACGCTATGCATCCGTTGTGTACTCATTGCATAAGTGTTTCATACGCTCTATCCATCGAGCATCCGTCCACTGTAATTTCATCAACCCAAAAAGTTTTGAGCTGCACAATTTTTTTAGAACGGATGAACTTTCCGCCGTGTACGATGTAAATCCGCGACAAATACGAGCAACAAACGTTCTATGTCCATTGTCATCCATTAAACGTCGGCTGTATCCTCTCTGCATCCTCTGGGCATCCTCGCAACTCACATCCGCTGCAGCTGAAAACGGAAAGAGGGAGCAATGAAAAGAAATAATGAAAAAGCATTAGTTTTAGGTTTTTTATTGAAAAAAGGAAAAACATTGAGATAAACTTCGTGTTCTTTTTAGGACAGTACATAATTAACATACATAATACATTTCCAACTTCGATGTGATGGTAAAGAGTACGATAGTAAAGGTCTTTTCATTAATTTCAAATTAAAACTACGATATTATTTAGCAAATAAAGTTTTTTATTGACGAAACACAAAGAAATTTTCCAAGAAGTGTTAAGGTTGTAACTATTCATTTAATTGCTTTTGTCTTTTTGTTATTGTGTTAAAATGTAAGTTGATATAAATATATATACATGTAAAATGTAAAATATGTGAAATAAAACACCTTGGTAAGAGGAAAATAATTTGTGTGTTAACATTTTCGCATAAGTCTTCTTGTTGCAAGCAGAGGTGAAAACTTTCGAAAGTCCTGATGAGCGAATCAATATACATGCACCTTAAAGATACTATGTCCCTTTTGCAGCCAACATCAAATTACGTAGAGCTTTGCAGGAATTATGCATACGTCATGTACATGTATGTCCTCTCTGTAACATGTAAACGTTAGCAGTGTCCTACTATTCAAATTATGCAAGGAAACCCGTTTACTTTCTAGACTCCACTGTCAGACAATATTGAATGACTGACCGGCTTTCTTTCTTCTTTGGTTAAAAACATCTATAAAATGAGCTGTAAAGGGAACATGAGTATTTGTCTACATCAATAACCCACTTCTTGTAATTGCAAAATTTAAACCGATTGAATCTTAGCGCAGCATAATAACGTACGACCATTCGGTACAATGGTCTGAAATTCAGACAATTACTTACTGGTTCTATAGCTCTCAATTAGATTCGACAACTTATAGTCGTTATGTTCCCACTTAAAGACATTTTCAAGCCCCCCCCTTTTTTAAAGGAAATTCTAAATTGGAATTATCTTTCAAATGCTGTTGGAATTTAACCTTTTCATTTGTTTGGCCTGCTAATGGGACATAGTACCTTTAAGTTTAAAACGGACGGTCTTTACCTAGATCTGACATTCTTCCTTTGTGGAAAAAATTTGTAGTTCCATTTTTTTTTTCTTCAGAACATGTTCGATTGAATAGACATGGCCCATCATTTAGCCCTTTTGGTTTGTTTTAATAATCTTTACACAAGTTGCTGTGCCCATTTCTTAATACAGTAAGAAATTGTATAGATGATTAATCTGGACAATATAACTTGGACCTCTTTTAATCCCAGAAAAAAAAACTGAACAAAGTGCATCATCTTTATTATTCCAAACCAACTCACGCTTACGTAACCATGGCAACATATGGATTGTCGTTCTCCCTTGAGCAACATTATTTTGGAAACCATAGGGCAATTTTTGTTAAACAAAATTAAGAGAGCAAATTTTACATCAGTTGCCCCGTCAGGATTTGACGGGTGGTTGCCCCTCTATGTTAAACTTAAATTAAGTTGTCAGTCAATTTCCACCATGTGATAGGTTGTTTATTCAGAGCAGCAGCTTCAGACCATGTTGAGTCCACTTTTGTAACAGGGTTATTTAGTGTATCAACTTGCACATCGTCGCTGAAGAAAGTTGATCTTTTTTCTACAATGATATAATAACGTATAATATAGTTTTCATAACCGATGCGCCAAATGTCACTAGCTTAGTCAACACAGATCCACATTTATGTCGTATGGCATCGTGAACTGTAGTTGCATTTCTCT
>BEXV01000633.1:150581-177249 GCA_003118195.1 Hemicentrotus pulcherrimus | reverse complement strand
CCCCCCCCCCCCCATAGTTTTAAAATTAATTTGATTTACTGGCTGAAGGATGAATGGAAGATGAGTACATTATAAGCAAATACAAGCGAAATTCAATAATTCTTAGTCAATAAAGTGAAATAGCGACCTCTCTTGCTTGATGAAAAGATGATTACAAACTGAATTTGATTCAACACTTATAATATTGTGGTCGTTTTACTACGATCACAATTTAGAACACATAGTGTCAAAAACCAAAAAAGAGATCCTTACGAATGGGTGTCACAAATTTACTCTTATTATTTTGATAATTAATTTGGATGTTGATTACAAAACTAACGAAATATTGTTTTACCACACACTTTCTTACTCACACATGGCTATTGCATTGACCATATTCCATCAAGTAAATTCATAATTTATCCCAATTTTATTTCCAATGAATGGTATGTTAACGTCTTCAGCGGTCCGACAAAATGTGTCGTTTGATGTATCATTGTTCATTGGCAATTAGCCTAGTTGCCAACCTATATTATGTGGTCGTTATTCATATTTTTAATATGTTTATTTATTATAATATTCTCGCGTAGCAGTAGGTGAAATGCCTTTTGATATCACAATACACCAGTTTACAGTTGTGTGCGCCATTTTAAATGACACCCAAACAAAGCCAATGACCTAGAGGTCATGTTTTTATGCATAAATAAGATGCAAATTATGATGATATCACTGCGTGCGCGGTGCGTTGTGCGCTCATATATCATCATTTGCATGGGCGCAATCTTAATTTACGCATAAATACGTGACCTCGGGTCATTGGCACCCTGTTTGGGTGCAATCTAAAATGGCGCCCAGTCTGCGCATGCGCACTGATACAACTGTAAACTGGTGTATTGGCACCCTGTTTGGGTGCAATCTAAAATGGCGCCCAGTCTGCGCATGCGCACTGATACAACTGTAAACTGGTGTATTAACTTTTTCTTCATTTCCGTAAAGAAGGTGAGAATTTGTCATTAATTCGAAACTTGACGGAAGATAAATGCATCGTTCAGTTGCGATTGCATCAGCATCCACAGCGTATTACTGTCAACAGCAGCAACAGCTTTAATAGTAGTAGTTCTTGATGTTGCTGCAGTATTACAGTTCGGTGTCAAATGTTTAAGAGGTACAAATGACAGAGGTAAAATACCAACAGTAAAAATGCCAGAGATCAATATTTTAGAGGTAAGACAGGCTTAAAAGAATCTCGGAGCGAAGACCAATTAGATTTAAAATAGCGTGATAGCAGTTTCTGCATCTTTACTCTATCCGTCTGTCGGCTCTATCTTATACTTTTTTTTTCTCTCCCCCTGGGTCGTTTGAGGTCATAGTTTTAAGGACAGACCACAAGAGTCACTCTAGAAAAGTGCGAAGAACAAATAACTCCCAAATCTACCAGTAATTGCACGCCCCTGGCTACCAACACGTTCAGCATTACCCAAGGTGTGCCCTGGTCTTACTTTTAAGTGACGGATGACCTTTAAGCAGTCCAGTCTGCACCTGTCTAATTGAGTGTCTTCTGAGGTAGTCCATCCCCTAAAATAGAGAGGATGGTTGCGATTTGGGTTAGATAGTCCAAAATGGAGGAACGGGGAAAGAATCATCGGTCGTGATGGATTCCTGGATGCCACAGATATCGGTAACACGTCATGGAAATCTCCTGGTATGATCAGGCGAAATCCCCTGACCCATTTATTCTTCATAGACGGACTTTCCTGCTCTCATTTTGCTCTTTCAATTGTCTTTTTCTCGTTATCTCTTCGTCCTCTTCTGAATTTACCTCTCTATTTCTCATGAAGAAATGAATGTAAATGAGANTACCTCTCTATTTCTCATGAAGAAATGAATGTAAATGAGATAAGTCTGGTAGACCTATATCGTATCTAAAGGTGTCCTGATATAGAGCAGAATTAAACACCTATTGCGCCGTGCAGACTTTGACACCTATAGGTTTACATCATTAATGGCTCTGGAAGGCAAAAACCCCTATTTTATTCCAATTTAAAGGTGTAGAGGTCTCCTGATTATCAGTATTACCATGAGCTTGTGCTCTGGGTAACTTTTCGTTGTATGGTGGTTCCTCCAGGTGCTTTCATGTGTTTGGAGCAAGAAGTGCGTCAACTCTGTGCAAAATGATACGAGTTTACGCCCTTGTGGCTCAAGACAGTCGCCTTGTTCCTAATTGAATTGAAGAATAACGTTACTTGTGGCTGCCTTTATGTTAAGCCACTTGGTGCAGTTCCACATATTGCTCCGGTTGTCTCATTTTCGCTCGCTCGATGTATATAGCAGACGACAATCGGCGGATTAGACGTCACTTGGTAGTGAATTTGTATGTGAGATTCCTTGCTAAATATATCATACAAGAACATTTGTCATATCTTTAAAATATCATGGACATCTGATGATTAAAACAGTTATTAAAATAAACCTACCAAACTTCATAATACAATGTTGGGGAGTTTCATGTGGTGCACATTATTGCACCCTCTGTAAATAATCGAATAGTCCATGGTGATCATGAATATTCATGTTTTTGCTTACCTCGACAAAATGTCGGTGGTGTTGAATGAAATGGACATAATGAACCAAGCAGAAGTGATCTATGATAATTCATGCATCTTATCCTTGGTTTGCTTGACCTATAATCTTACAATCGCTGGGCAAACTGAGTCCAAGTTTCGACTTGTTTCACAGTGTGTTATATAGGCAATGGCGAGCTTGCAACCTATTTTGATCAAATTACGGTGGGTGAACTTTCAAAAGTCAATGGGACATGAGGGTTTGAATGACAGAGCAAGTGATAACGTACGTTGGGTGGATGTGCTTTTCGTTTAACCAACAAATGAATTTTTAACGATTTGGGGGGTAAAATTCTATAGGATAACACGTTAGGCTTCTGATTCTGACGATAGGGGACGTTGTCAAATGAGACTAAACGGAGCTATATGAATGTTTTGCGTAACGCCTAAACTAACCCTCACCCTTGCCTCCTGTTTTTCCATACCCACACCACACCCACCCTTACGCACACAATATTTTGTATATATGTGTCAGAAATTAAGATGAGCGTTGCATTATGGGAGCTCCTAATGAGCATGCGTTACAAGTGATGTCATAAACTACAGAAATTATTTGAATTATTTTATATTTTATTCACTGTATGGATAGAAACGAAGCTAATAGTAAATTGTTTGAAGTGAAGCGTTTATGTTGAATCCGCTCACAAACCTGTTGCATGGATATGTGGTAAAAACATTCGAAAGTGCCGAGGAGCAAATCGATGGATATGCACCTTAAGATAATTGTCTTAGCCTAGGTCATACTTTCCTTCCGCTGTGGGAAGCCTCCTCTCTGGACTTCATGAGGAAAAGATTGACCACTCCATGCCCTTTTATCTTCCGACTTATGCACTTCCCTTCTCCATGAGGAGAGGTATTGCTCCTGGAGGGATTCAAGTTATTCCAGAGAGTTCCGCTTTTAATCGAATAAATATTACTGTTATTGTTTTTGGATTATTTTTTTAGTTTGGGAATCATGGATGACATTTAAAAATAAAACCCCTAAAATGCATATTGCAAGAGGCATTATCAATAGGATATGAATTTCTAATCCAATATCAGACTATGAAAAAATTATAAATACTCAAATAAAATACGATTCAGCCGGTGAAGAAGTGCTTCTCATTATCCATCTGATCTACTTAAGTGTGGTCTAATTTGAATTGTTTGATTGGTTGATACTTCGTTACAAATTATCTTCTATTTTCTTGAGAGGCTTACAAATTAAAAAAAAAAAAAATATTTTGCGAATATTTTGATTGTTCTGGTGTAAATACATTTTTTTTTCAATAAAGAAAACAAGAACTACAACAACAAACCTGATACTAGCATGCATCAAATTTTCTCGTTACGTTGCCGCATATAAAGCCATGAAAACTACAAGATTATACAATGTATTGCAATGGAAAATTTTTTAGATTGTTTTTCTCCTTTCTCCTTTATATTCCTTTCTTCCTCTCTCATATAGCCCTATCATCCCCATCTCTCTTCTTCTTTCGGTTTGAGAAGAATAATGATGATATAAACATTCATTGATGACAAAATCAGTCCTTTACAATTTTACTTTGGGTTTCAGTTCCCTCATTTCGCAAGGAGAAACGTTTCGTGACCCAACTATAGATCTGATAATACGTACATTCTGAGGTACTCGCGCATGAAAAACCCAACAACCACCACGAGGCATTCTTAATCTTCCTCGACTTTTCCGATAAACGGAAGAAAATGAGAAAATTATCAGCAACTAATGAAAAGATCAAGCCTCTCCGATATCAACTTCAGAATGTGGTTATATGAATCTTTAGCCACGTGTCTGATGCGGGCTATTCCTGAACTAGTTCATCTTCAATACGGCGTTCTATCTGCAGAGTAAAAAAATAAAGACAAACGTGTTTTCAGAGAACAAACTAGCCCAGAGCGGTATGAAAATTAATCGTTATAGCGCCGAGGGAAGCTCTATTTTTCAGACTTTTCTTTTCCTTGCGCGCGACGTGTTGGCTGGCCAGGAGCCGATCTTTTTATTGTAACTTATCGTCGTTTTTCATAAAAGTTCCATCGACAAAACATAACATCTTATACATTCTCTTATTCTATTATTTTTACCCTATAGATATTTCTCTTATCAATCCGATACCGTCTATGAAAAAAATAGAGCCTGTTACGTTTCTCAATCATTGGAGTATTTCTATTCGTAAATTAGATAGATATAATAAGTAATCAAGATAAGATAATATATCATATTACGTACTTATGTCTTTACTTAAACTGATAGAAATGCATGGCTCCAAACTAATTTAACTCATTGCAAAACAATGAAAAAGAGAAATAGAGGGGTGATAGAGGAGGATAGATAGAATGAGAAAAGGTGTGAAAGCCATATTTATATTATCACTTTACAATTATCATAATAATATTCGGTTCTTGTATAGCGCACATACGTCTCTATGCGTTTCTAATTTTATAGTCGATCTCTTTTTAAAAAAAAGAGTGATTTAAATACTCTTTTTAGGGATATAGTTGGAAATGGTGTTGACTATTCTTTATGCAAAAAAAATGAATCTCCCACGGAGAATGTTCCTTCCTTTCTGATTTTGATAGTATTTTTAAAATGTAATTTTGTAAAGCCATTTTTAAAATTATTTGTTCCTCCATATTTATATCATTAAGTATCCATTGGGTGTAGTCATGCTATCAAGCTTTGCTAACTTTAATAGTCAGACCTTCTGTTTGATGTTTTCGATTAGTTACAACCATGCTTACTTTATTCTGCTTGTAATCTTTTCTCATGTGTAAAACGTGCAATGATTTGTTTAATTTTGTTTGTTATATATTTGTAAAACTGCAAAAGAAAAAGAAAAATAAACATAGATAAATAAATAAAATCTCGCATTATTCTATAAGAGTATAATCAAGTCTTGTTTTGTTTATATACCCTTTCCTCCCTCCTCCCAGTTCTCCCACGTCTTAATCAATTAGTAGCATTAATCACCCCCTCTCTGCTTCCTAACATTGCTATTATTCTCGGTCATTCATCTCACTGTAGTATCCAGACAAATCACCTGCAATTTCCGCCACTGGAAAGCAGCTCATTGAATGTGGGAAACCTGACTGTTGTATTAGTCAATTGGGAGTATGTTGTTCTGAGCTAAGTCAAATCAATGGTAGGTTTCTGTGGTTAGAGCGGTACAAGCAATCTCTTTTCCTTGCTTAGAGTCTTCTTTTCTCAGAATAATCATTCTGCACAAATAAAGATAATCAAGGGATTTGTCTTTTCATAAATGCAACATCAAATCAGTATGGTACGCTAGAGAACTGAATAATTGATAATCATGCGAATCCATGAGGAATTAATGACTTGCATTTTATGTACAAAGATGATTGAATATGGCGTCGCATCATTACGATTTATACACCATGTACGCTGTGCCGTTAAATGCGGATATGCATGAGAGAAAGAGAAGTGTTATTTAGTGATAGTTTCCTAAATTACCAGATCATGGCATGTAGACATTGTTTGAATTCGATGCGAGATGGTTTATGCGCTCATTTTACATTCGTCACCTGAATGAATAGCAATTATACGAAAAACAAGGTAATTTTGCAGGGCAATAGCTTTATTCCGTGATCACTGGCTTAACATATCAGTCTAGAATGCATTTAGTGAATCATTGCATAGGATGGAAACCAGTACAAGTTTAATCGAGATATTACTTGATAGAATAAAATGTTTCCTTTAACATATTAATTGTTACATATACTTGTGAAACATAAAGTGAACCTTGAATACTAAATTATTCATAGAAATGGACATCAATTTTGCGATTGTTTGATATGAATATTCCTTTTATCGTTTAGAACAAAAATAATTAGAAAATAAGCGGGAAAAGTCTACAGATAACAACTTCTGTTTTGATGTAGGATGATGTTTTTTTTTAACTCGGAAACTTGAACTGTTCCCTCAAACGTTATGTGTTTTTGTTAGTTTTACTTTGAAAGCCATTAAAGCGATGAAAAAACCCTTTTCCTTATCCACTGACAGATAAAGCAGACTACTCTCACGCCTGCATTCATCACTTGGAATATCCATTGTAAGAGTTTTTTCTAGAACAAACCCTAATGTGTTTCTTGGCAGTAAAAAGCGGGACGAGTAGTACGTGACAGGCATGTCTCTAGACACCCCTACCTCCCCCACTCAGCGCGTGTTCTCTTAACACCCAGGTGTAAACTACCCGCCTTCCCAATCGCACCCCGACAAACACGTTTTGAAGGAGAAATGGGTGGAGATGATGGCGTGTTTACGTTTCATCACCACCCATCTCCCCGTTGTTTAGGCAGATGATAACAGTATATATCCAATCAAATAAGGACGTTACCATTCAAAGGTGAGAGATCCGACCCGTCACACAATAGCCGCGGGGTACCTCTCCTGGTTGCGACTGAGGGGAGCGCGCGCGCGGGAAAGCGACCGTGTTTTGAAAGGTTATAAGCCATGTGATAGGCTTCTCATTGTGCTGGCGTTAACAATCAATCAGGAGTAAGCATTTCCTGGTGTGTGTTTAAAATATAACGACACTATCCATCAGGGGGAGATGGATAACAATATGGATAACACGATCGTCTCGTTACCTCTCCAGGAGGCCACAAAAGAAACCTGAGGATTACAAACATTTATGCAAGGAGAGATGATAAAACAAGCAAGCTATCAATCGTAATCAAGATCAGTTGATGGAATACATTAAAGTTTAACAGTAAAACAAAAACTGTTAAACTAAACGTCATTATTGTGATATATATATATGTGTGTATATAAAGGATATGTGCGTGTATGTGTGTGTGTGTGTGTGTGTGTGTGCGTGCGTGTATGTGTATGCTTGTATACATATTCACCTTTTACTACTCTGCGATCCCATGTAGTACCATTAGTTCTTATTGCTTGTAAGAATGCTTTCCCTGTAGATTTATCAATAAAGAACACGTACTTATTACATAAGAATATATTATACAGGCTAGCTAAAATGTCTAATCTTTTTGTTTCGTCTTTTCAACAGGATCTCAACTATGTTTTTTAAATATCAACTTAAGGGCGAGTTCAAAACAAGGCTACTGAAATTTCCACACAGTGATTATTTGAAATTGGGTTACTATCGTATGATAAGCGTCAACCCTATCCCGACCTAATCTTCTGAAGATGTGGAGTTACCAATATAAATTTATCATCAACAAAACATAAACGATATTTCTTGTGTTAACAGAGACTTCGTGGCACTTTATAAAACGGTCAGTGGATTAGAGTGGTATTCTGCACATAAATTACATACTGTGTTAACTTTAAACACTTTGTATTTCTGTCGGGGGGGGGGGGGGAGGTTCACTTTATAAGCATTTTTGCTAATATGAATCGAGTCCAAATTTGTTTGATTTGGAAATAAGTGAAGGTGTATCAAATATTTAATGAGATCAAGGTCTTTTTGAGAATTTAAAAAAAAGATGTAATATTTTGGAGGAACAGTTATTCCTTTAACCTATATGTGATTAAACCTATAATTACAAAGGAAGAAGGGGAAGATATTCGTAGTATGCCAAAAAAGGGAAAATGTTCAAAACATTTTAGATTTCTTTGTAGATAGATTGAATGAGTAAAGAATTCATAAATGAAAAACGATAATGTTTGTTTCTCTGCCAGGATAGGACTTACCGAATTACGTCTGTTTTATGTTGACTATGTTGGATTAAGTATCTATACATCGCTTCTAAAAATGCAGCTTGGTAGATATTTCGTTATGATATGCATAATCATATCATGTACCGCCATGTACCCCAATATGATAATTGTGCATACATCTGCAGTTTTTGGTATCTATCGCAGTTAGTTTTCCCCACACAATACACCCGAAGGAAAGGGACAGCCCCTTTGCATACAATATAACAACATCTTTGGAAGAAAAAAATCAATATGGAAATCAATACTGGCCAAAGGAACATTTAAGTATTATTGTTCATTTGAAGGCAGAAATGGAAAGACTTCTCCAGACAGTAGTTCACTGATTTCCAATAGTCTGGGAAGGCTTGGCACCTGAATGTAGGGCCAAAATTGTGTTAGGTAACATAGAACATGTTCTTAGGGTCCTCAATAATGAGATTCTGAAAGTTCACCTGTAGTTTAGAGCTTCCGGGAAATGAAAGCATTTTGGGCGAATGTAAGTCATTAATTATGCAATCCTTTAATAATTATAATCAATTTTGGTATCCCGTGTGTGAAGCTGAATCAGATTTTTTGAAAATGAACGTTTTTAATCATTTTGTTATCTTCCTTTTAAGTACACTGTCGCTCATAAAGTTGGAATATTTTTTTAAACCTCAATTTATGGATTTATTTGGACAATGATTTATTCCTATTAGATCTAGATAATAGTATACATTGTCAGATTTTATTGAATAATGATTTGCCAGTGTTTGTTTTGCGTGACTGCTAAAGCATGTGTATGCTACTATGCTCATAAACTAGGGGACTTACGCCCTTAAGTCTTAAATGACAGTAATGAGGATAAATGCCCCACAAAAGGGCACTAATATAGCACATCGACACATTTTTGATCATGGGCCCTCACAGTTGCCAGGCCATTGCTTTGTCACTGAACCATGACTGTACGCAGCGGGGGCTAGGGTAGAGGGCAGTTCCCCTAAATAAAAAAATAAACAAGAAAACACAATACATTTTCAATAATTCATTAAATCCCCCCCCCCTACCGGTCCCCAACATAAACAAATTTTCTGTGTACCCATGCCTTGAGCCATAATATTGCAATTTCCTTAACAAAAAAGATAAAAAAAAAGCGAATCAAATGGCTTAGAAAGGTCCATCAAAACACCAATTCCATGCTAATTATTATTAAAATGTTGTATTATTTTATCAAGTATTTCAATTAAAGTCATGTCAGTGGAGTGGTTTATTCGAAAACCATAATGACTATGAAATAAAACATTATATTTTGCTAAAAATCCATACAATCTAGTATAAACTAATATTTAAACTATCTTGGAGAAACATAGCAAGAAAGATATGGGTCGATAGTTCGAATAGTCTGATGGGTCATCTTTTTTAAACACAGGTCATATTTGTAACACTAATAATTATCATACTACTACTACTTCTACTACTTATAATAATAATACAAATAATGGTGATATTAGTTTTAATGATAATAATGATAATAAAGAGGGGGATCATTCCCGAGTAAGATCAGGGTCCCAGACCTATTTATAAGGCGGGTATGTGTGTGTGTGTTTGTGTATGGGAGGGGGATAAATAATCTTTCAGATAAAGGAAATAGGGGTTTAAAGTCACATTCGGCTCTCTAGCTTTCCAACTAAATCAACCAACTTAGAAGAAGTTGAACTCATAGCATGCCATGATGTTGCATGCACGCTACCGTTATAGTGCTTTGTACATGCGAGCTAACCATTGATTCACTGTCATGTGCGTGCAAGCAGAATTAAAAAAAACTACTCATATTCATTGACGTTTCCAGATTATATGATTGAAGTAGACGTCATATAAACAAATACTGGATATTTGAATAGATGATAATAACATTTTATTTTTAATTCGCTATTGGAAACATGAGATTGCGTCACTTGAATGACGAATATATATAATAAGCACAGTATAAAGCGCGCCCTTGGTAGAGGCATTTGAAGAAAAAAAATGTAAATCAAAGGTCATCATCATATTCACCCGAATAGTAAAAGCAATAACAAAAATGGCATAATCTCTGATCGATCTGAATTTTAACACCTCCAAGACGTACATGCAATAAAGAGAAAACCAATGTTTCCTGATTTCTGATATCTATGCCTCGAACTTGAATATAGAATTGACATTTGAAGAGTCAAGATGGCATCAGCTTGCTCCATGGAAACAAAAACAAAATGTTCAGAACTATTTTTTGAATCGAATCAGAACTACTCTAGTTGGTTGCTTACTGGCCATGCTGATTTTCGGCTGTGTTCATACATACTGTGTACCTACATTTAACAAATGAAGTTTCGCTATCCATGTTGTATGAGAGAACCCTGGCTGAATTGATTTCTATTGACTACCTCCGTACAACTATTAAACCTTTAATTAAGCGAGATTTGAAATAAATCACAAAATGATTATATGTGAATATGAATGCAACCGATACGATATACCGTTGATAAGAAAGAAAAGATCCATTCCTATTGCCGTTGATTTTTTTTTGGCAGTTAGAATAACCATAACTATAACTTTAGAATATGTCTACATAGAACAATATTATAGTTCTCATTTTTTTTTTTTTTACTTAGGGTTTATTAGCATAAAGCGTTAGAGAAACACCAATATCTTATACATTTTCTACATACATTGATGTTTGCATCTATAGTAATCTTTATAGCTATCAGAAATGTATGGCCAGCCCTGAAGACTACTAAACGAGAAAGGTCTCTTCTCAGAGTTTAAGACATATTGTCCAGGCAGCTGTCAAATTTGCAAGGAAATCTCTTTCAAATCCCTTCATCATGAATGATTGAATGCTAGAAAATCATAATACAGAGAGAGAGAGGGACATGGATCAGAAGCAATTCCGACGTCTAATTTGCTTAGATTTACTTCTGATTTACGGGCGCCCGCTTGCTGAAAAGTGATCTTCGGTGTGCAAATATTTGACGGTATTTGGATGTAAATCAGAGGCAATCCGGGTAAAATAGATCGTCAAAGGAGAAATATTGAATGAAAGTGAAAGTACAAATTAATAAGAGAGGTACGCGAGATGTGGGTGCTGCTGTATATCCTAAGGAAATTTTAAATAGAAATAGCAACTTTTGTAGAACTGTGTCACTGCAAATTGGCAACAGTTTTATATTATCAGAGAAAAGCATATAAATCAAATTTGGTATAATCGTGACATTTTAAAAAAAAAAGATTTCTAAAACTATGGATGAATACCGTTTTTAGCCCTTGAATAGAAATAGAAATTTGTGCATCAAACCTGACAAATGACAGATTAACTCATTATCCCCTATACCTTAAAGATAAACTTTAGTACTGGTAATGCGATTGCATTGTGAAAGAAAAGGTGAGGAAAGGATCAGAAACAGTTGATCATGTAGCATGTAAGTATTGGTTTGAACTGCAAGGTTCTTGAGTCATCAAAATCATAATAAATTTGACCAAGTCTTGGTAAAGTAACAAGCACTGTACACAGAAAGCTATATATGGGACAACACACATGGTGTCGGGGCTAGTACTATCTTGATGTCCTTGTCTTTCTATGCTCATTACTCAGCCAGTATACATTTTTTTTCCAAAATTGTTTGGCACATGTCATTTATTTGTAATCTTGAACATTCACTGTAAGTTTCGTTTGATTCTGTGAGAATTAATTTGTTTTGTTTTACCAGAACTGGAGTTTATCTTTAATACTAGCTTACAGTCGAATTACCAATTGGCAATTACGTTAGAATGATTTAGATATAGCGAAGTCCTCTTTTAAACACTTTTCAAATTTTATATATTTCTTTCAACTTTTACCAACTTGTTCTTCTGCATGATCTTTATGCTTTCAAGAAATTCAACCCGACACAATATTTGAAATGCATTATAATAAGAGAACAACTAAACATTTGTTTAGATCTCCTGTAACATTTCTTAAGGAATATAGCAGAATGACAAAGATGTTAAACCAATCTGTTTGTGTTATATGTTAATAGTTTGTGAGGTAATTATCGTACATGGCGCTTAGCAGTTACCCTTTGAGCTTTGTAATGTCGAACACTTTCTTTTTCTTATTGTAGGTATCATGATGAACGATTTTTCTCTCGAAGTCAATTTTACCCGACTTATGAAGAGGCGCTAAAATCCATATCACCCCAAAAGTCACGTCAGAAAAATAAAAAAGGGATGACTCTCTACTCTATACACACGGCACCCCTCATGAGCCCTTGGGGAATGGGGGGAAAATTACTGCTGTTAATGGATTTCACGAAATGAAATCCGCACGGCACACCTGCTTGACTCAATCTCGGCTCCAAAAAATGGCGGTAATCACGTTTAAGTGATCAACAGAATGATGAACGAGATCCAGCGCGGCTTCAAATGAACTTCTGGAGGCCTGCATAAAAGTCAGGAGCTGGAAAATGAAAGAAAAATAGAATATTTCGGAAATGCTCCGGGACGTGAATATGCATATCCAGGCTTTCCCTCGCCACATCACTTGGGTTAGAGTACCCGAAGATTCGTGGCAGGAATGAATACTTTCCTCCGTGTGAGAAAAGAATGAAAACCACGAATTTGAATTGGTGTTTACCGGGATTGATGAATAAGGCGGTGAGCACAAGGGGTAAAGCCCACGGTCATTGTTTCGGTTGAAGCATGTCCAAGGTAACATGAACATGGTGGGTCGATTACAAAATTAGAACCGCTTAACTTTGTACAATATAATTGACTTGGAATTACATATATTTTATTTTCAAACATTTAGCACAGGCAAGGTCTGGTGATTCACACAATCTATTTAGAACATGCAAAGCATGACACTAGCCCAAACCAGGTGCTGACTGAAATGATTCGGTCTTACTTTTATTATTCCATTCATATAAAAATGTGTGATAAACAAGCGAATGTCGTTAGCATATGAAGAGTGTAATGGAGGGCTGCATCCCTCGCGGATTTTGACTGTCCTGGTAGTCGTCATCTCATAATCGAACAGCGAGAGGGTAGCTTGGTAAGCACATACTGTCATGGTGAGTTGTTATTTCGCTTAAGTCATGACAAATACCAGGTTTGCATGGCTTATACGTGCATTCAAGTCCAAAAAAGAACCGTTTAATAACAAACTTGTTTCATGTTTCTCCGGCAGGAACTTACATTTAGATGTCATGGGGAGTCGACGAGGCAGTTGCATACCAAGTGTCCCACCATGAAATGGGGAAAGGATGGAGACTCGTTTTACCGAATGGATGAACCGAGAATGTCTCGGATGGTTCAATGCCATTTTCTCCTCATGTTCTTTTTTCCCCTTTCCGTTTGTTTTCCCTTGCTTCATTGCTACATTGAAGATCCACAGATTCGACTTTAACAATACTCCGAAAAAATCTCTTACTTTGCTTCATGCTTTATCCAATATACCCACAATAAACCCATGTTCTATTCTTTTTCCTTTACCGAGTTTATTTTCTGTGTTTACGAGTCCTTCATTGCAATCATTGTACAATATAGTCAAGAATCTCATACATTCTCGGGTGAAAATCCTCCTGAACAGAAGGGCATGAAACTTCCTAACGAAATCAGATTGTACACTTTCCCGCCGAAAAACCACATGATTGGCAGTCGGAAATACACTCTCTCTTTCGAAGGCAAACATGACGCTAACCGCTAGAAATTACACTCATGTGCCTGAAAACATAATGACTTTAACTCTCTCTCTCTCTCTCCCTCTCTCTATGTATCTACCTATCTCTCCCTTCTGTCCTTTCTTCATCAGTCATTTACAGCATATCAACAGTAGAAACCTCGACAGTGTTCTGATGTCTCCTCGCTACTACTATTGGACATCCTTAAAGTCACCCCATAGACTTGCAACCACAGCTGAGCTTACACCACCCTTCAATATCTACAGAAGACAAAAATCGATGGGCATCAGATAGAACCGATTGACATTCAAAGCATATGCCTTTCGTGGAGACGATTAAATGACAGATATTTCATAGGAGTAACTGAAAATGAAACCGCGGGCTATGAGAAGTTAAATCAAAGGGATGATTGGGAACAAAACGTGATAATTATGTAAGCCACACTTGCGCGGATTCGGCTTTGCCGATGGGAGTTGTCATTGATTCGAGCGTGATTGAAAGAATAGAATCGAAATTCTCAATTTAAAGACAGAATCATCTCTCCAGAAATACTGCATCTGTTAGTGTGGGAATTCCAACTCCCCATGTTCACATAATTGTCAGTTTGATGTTCTACACACAAATGTTTAACTTAATACTTGAGCAAACTTTGAAATGTTTCTATAGAAGAAAGTCGAGTCGAAATTGCTCCTTTCTTGTTTGTACGAAATATGAAGGGCAAGACAGGGCAACAATTGGGTTCATGTTAGGCTTAGAGTCAGAATTTGGGTTAAGTTAGACTGATCGGGGCAGGGTTGAAGGGTTGAAGATTTCGGCTAGAAAATTGATCGCGCTGCAATGTTAGCACACACAAACATGTGTCGTAGAATCACAAGAAACGTAGTATCTTGATCTGCGATATGTAAGGGTCGGAGTCTTCCTTAAAGATGCTCTTGACATTAGCATTCCGTTTGGTCGTCTTCTGCTATTTGTGGCCAGATGGGTTCGTCATACCCTGCATCATCAATGAAGTTGCTAGCATGACCATGGTCAGATTTAGTTTACAAAGAACCGAACTCTGTCTCACCCTCGGTACCCACCCGGGACCAAGTTGGTATTGTTGTCACGAAAGTGAGATTTTTCCCATGGCGGTCGTTAGGACGGTAGTTGTATTTTTTTCTCGCTTGAAACCTCTTAACGTTGAACTTATAATTAGGTAGCTTTGAACATACATCACCGGTTTTTATCGTTACTCTCTATCACGAGTGATTTGTTGCCAAACGGCTTGTAGTGATGTACGGTCGGAGTAAAATGGCGGAGATCAACTTGAATGTACACTGTAGCATCTGCTATTACCAGATATCTCAGATATCTTGGAAGGTGAAATACAAGCTTGCATGACGCGATACTCTAAAGATCAACTTTAAGTCCTCTTCATCGCCCTTCTCTTTTGTTTCAATGACTGGCTCTTCAAGAAATATCTTGAAGCTATCATTTTCGACTTATATGACATGATTTGCTTTTCGCTTGTTTGCCCTTTAAGTTTCGTATTATGTGTAATTTATAAGTTGTTTTTGAGGGACTATGAACCACTTGACAGGCCCATCTGAGCACTCAGTGAGAGTCTGCCGTTGAGCATATTAAAGGAGAATACAAAATCACCCCTTTTCGTATAATAAACCTGTACAGAGTAAAATTAAAACATGTTTGATACAAAACTCGTTCATTCGAGACTTCAGATCTTTTTTAATGTTTTTATTAAGCTATTGAATATGACACGCGTGGTCTACTCGTGTACATGGAATCGCTATTTTCAACTGCATTAGATGCGCCCTGCATTAGATGCGACTCGAGAAGTCCTTTCACTCGATTCCTAACAAGGAAAAGCAGCCAGAGTTGTTTAGGCAATGAGCTGCAGCGATTAAAGTTGAACAAGTCTTAAAACACAGCTACAAACACAGCCATCATGAGGTGATCTATATACAAGTGATTCGTGTACGTTTATGACTGTTGTACATTTGCAACAGTGGGTTCTCGATTTGAAGATTTCTAATTTTTGTTATGTTTATCTCGAAAATACCAAACTAAAAAAACTCATTAACAAACCAATAACTGGTATAATTTGTTTCAATTTTTTTTTAAGGCATAAATGCTCCAATTTTTTTTAAAACAAACATTTCTGACATAAATAAAATAAAGCAACCACGAGTCCCGACCGCGTCTTTAGCCAGCCACCCTTGGTGCTTGTGTTACTCCGCTCATACGTCACACGCCCACGATCGGCGAAGGAATTTTCGAAAAAAATTGGCTACGTACACGTACGCCAATAATATTCAGCTACTTAAGACTCTCAATTTGTACGAATTTTACTCTTTTTTGATGAAACTTTTATATATGGCTCTTAGGGGTATGCAGGAAGTTATTAACGCCCATTTACATCACCAATCGATGGAGTTTGGGTTTCTTTCTCCTTTAATCGAATCTGTGAAATGTCTATTGAGGCCAATGTTCACATTTTGCAACGTATGTGCAAAACTATTACTGTTCTTTCAATTTTTATATTATTCCTCAACATTTTTAAAGTATTAAATGTAAAGCACTTTAAAACAACAATGAGTTTGTAGGAGCATCGTATAATTTAGATTATCGTAATGCACCGGGCATTTGCTTTACATTTCAAGTGGAAGAGTTAATAAAATATCATGGTTTTGCATTCTTCTCGTCCTTAAATGTGTGTGTGAGGTAAGTTCTTCACACAGTTTTCCTTTCATACACTGAACGGTTGGCCAATAGTGAAATGAAATATGTTCGATTTCTTTCATTAATATGGCTACGGTGCTTATCTATTTTGTCATATGGATGAATTATGATCATTATTCATCTTCCTCCTGAATACTATTCCGCAGAACAGATTAGCATTAAGTTGTAAGTCAAGTTGAAAGGTTAACTACCGCTTTGGGTCAGAGACTTGTAGGCCGCGATCCAATAATTTACAATATTTGAAAAGCTATATGTTATTTGCTTTTCCGGTAACTGTTATTCGACATTTCCTTTCTTAGATCATATCAATGAAACTATTTAGAGTGTCAGCGCAAAAAGAAATCTATTTGTATTTGTTTAAGCAAACGGACTAACAAATTATCTGCTCAGCCGATATCCAACAGCGGGCGAGGTCTAAACTTACTAAATGCTAATTTATCCTCAGGTTTCCTAAAAGTCCCCTACTCTCTGTACGCCTGAAAGATTGCATGCGGAAGATTTGTGTTAGATATACAAATACTTTTCATATTAATATATAGTATACTCATCACAATAAATGATATCTGAAAAATACAGATAAACATTTACGTTCCGCCACGAAACTATTTTAAAGACACTTCCTTTTCAAACACACGGTTGAAGTGAAAAACAAATTATTTCACTAAACTATTCATTAGGCATCGTAACAAAGAAAACAGATAACTATAAAAATGGCCCGTTTTGTGCATGAAAGTCATTGATTGCAAATCACAAAAACATGATCGTGATACAAACTGTGTCTGGATGAAAAGAGGGGAAATCATAAACCAAAGATGTGCAACCTTTTTCGACCGGCACCAAATCATGATTCGAATGGCATTAATGCGCCAAATCCAAGATATCTGTATATTTGTGAGATGGTAATTTATCAAAAAGAAAAAAAAAATAAATTAGAGTAGATACAATAACAATGTTTAAAGAGTTTGTGACATTTAAAATAAAATCACCTCTCGGTCGTTGCCCTCGACTTGTTTTGATGTTTTTGTAATATACAGACGTCAAAGGGATGTTTAAATGATTCATATTTTAAAGAAAATAATCCAACTTCTTCTTTCGAATACTAATATTTTGCAAGACGAAAAAGGTTGTCATCTTATTTAATCTGGAGTCTGGAATGGAAATGTCACCCCTTTCCCAGTCTCTGAATATATTAATGATTTGATTTCTTCATAATATACACTTAATATATAAATAATGTATAAAGGCATATCCGAGACAGTAAAAACATTTTTCATACTTTCGTCAAATTAATTAAAACAGTATAAAACAAATTCAACATGTGGTTATAAAATATGATAGTGTTTCAGCAATTTCAGTTAAACTCTTTCGGCATTAAAAAAAAGAAAACTGATAACTAAAATGGCCCGATTCGTGCATGAAAGGTCATCGATTACAAATCACACAAAAATGGATGTAATCAGTCCGAAAATGTAACATCTTTCTTAGTTAAACGGATTAGAAGACTACATTTATATATCTTCCAGTGTGATCGTTTTTCAACTATGGACAAAAAGGACAGAGATCACAGGCGATAATTACAATTCTTTATAATTCCGTGATCATGTTTAAGTATCGATCAATCATCACCAGTCTGCTGAACTTGACTTTTAGCTGTCTAGGGACCCATCGTACCCTGTTCCAAATACTGATTGCAATTTCACCAACGTGATAAATGATCATCGTAGATTATCGTGATTAATCACCACTATATCATTGTGACGTCATTTACTGAAGAGTGGGTCTGTATCAATTATTCAAATGCAATAGATATGAGGGGGAAAACAATCTAAGAATAGATTATGTTGTACATATCACGAATTCCAATTTGCAAACCATTTCGTTGAATTTCCTGATGAAAATCTTATGTTAACGTCTTTGCATTAAAACAAAATACAAAACAAGCATATAGAAGGGTGACATGAGAACATAAAAAGGGGGTAGTGGAAAGGGGCATATATAGTGGGGAGCAGGAGAAGAAGAAGAAGAAGAAGAAGAAGAAGAAGAAGAAGAAGAAGAGGAGGAGGAAAAAGTAGAAGAAGAGATATACAGGGTAGCATTTTGAAGGGTGATTGGGTATAACTGATCGCACACAAAAATTAGAGGAACATTGTAACATGAACCAGAAGTTAAAAGTTCTTGAGCAAATGAATCAATAAGGATTTTAGGCATTTAGGCATTAGGCCTTTAATTTTGGGAATAAGGCGTTTATAATTCATACATCGTGTATCGACATGAGATGTAGAATCTCCGATTTTGCTTTTTTCCTCCCGTATGTCATCCTAATTGTAATATGGACGAAAGGAAACTCAATTCGAAAGACTTTGGCGATTTTACAATGTTGATATTCAACAGTTAACTCCACTTTCAAATTCTAAAATATGTTTTTTTTTTAGGGGTGCGGTGTTACGTGTGGTGTTTGTGAGATACACATAAAGAGTGACTAGAGAGTGAGAGAAAGAGATAGAGAGAGAGAGAGAGATAGAGAGAGAGAGAGAGAGAGAGAGAGGGGGAGGGGTTGAAATAGCTATAGCGCTCTCTCTCTCTCTCTCTCAATAAAAAAGGCATGAACTAGATCGAATTCTAGATTGGCAGGTAGACAGATGGGTTGTATGGGCAAAATGGAAAGACCGAGAAAGAAAAAATGCCAGAGTAATGCAGAAGGGTAACATTTAAAAGTACTCCAATACTACTAAAGTGGACTGACCTTTAGTGACTAACTATAGAGTACAAGCAGCCGTGAACCCGGTACGTCATAACTGAAGTTATCACCTCAATGGAATGACGCGCATCTTCGCCTAACCGGCCGCTTGCTTCAGTCTCGTCACGTGATGGAGTGCTTTGTCATGTCAATCATTTTTCTCGTCTCCTAAATGTCCTAAATGTCGCTTGTCCTTTTTTTTTGTTGCTCTTTTCCGAGCGCTACAACGCATAGGAATATGAACAAAATTAGGTCAGCTGTAATGACTGTTGTCATATTACATGATTTAAAAATATGTATAATCATTGGGTTCACATAGAGAAGCATCTTAGCTTATTAGGATTGTAATTGAAGTTGGGAAAAGCAACTCCTTTATTAAAATATTCCAGAAAATTGAGCGTAAACCACAAACTTTAATCCTATTTCTTTTAAGATGCGTTATTAGAGCTTGAATGGCACTTAATTTTAGAAAAATACAAAAGATAATGGTTATTAAGTTTAAAAGTCATTTATTCCATTTTATACTGTTATAGTTCTAACGAGTCATCCTAAAAGAGGATTCATTGTCATATCATAAGAGATGAAAATATGATTAATATGATTTTTCTTCGCCTATCGGGTACCTGTAATGAACAGGATTTAATCTATAGGGAGATATGGGAGTGTGCGGGTATATGTGTGTGTGTATATGTGTGGGGTGAGTGTCTATGTATGTATTTGTCTAGAGGTTGAATTACTACACTGCCAATGCATCTACCTATCAAAGGTTCGAACCTGAGTATGATCAGGGATCCGTACCACAGCATCAAGATCGTGATTGATGGTAATTTTTCCATCGATCCCGTTTTTTTCTTCAAATTATTACAAGGTTTTTTTTTTAATTTTCCTTCATTTATTGGCGTAGTCATTAAATCGTATTATCAATCAGCGGAACGTTTGATCAGAAGCTATAGGTTTTTGTGTTAGGGGGCCCGGATCTCAAATAAAATCACCCTCAACATACACACCCACATACACCCACACGCACACACACGCTCGTGCGAACAAACACACACACACACACACACACACGCACACACGCTCTCACAATTACAGCATACAACCGTACCAACCCACACAAACCGAATCAAGTCTCATCCCTGTCCCACAACTCGTCCCTTCCGTACATCGTCGAATAAACTCGTCCTCCCACGCCATCCTCGTGTAGAAACAGGTGTATTAAATAATGACATGTCAGACACAGCCATTGTGATAAAGATAGCTTTATAAATGTTGACTTTTCTAGGACGTAACAATCAGATGCTCTTCTAGTCTTCCCCTTAGATGAAGCTCGATGTGGGATCGATATTCAGTTGATTGCTGTGGCAAATTTTTACCGGCAGCTCATTGCATGTTGAGCATTATACTTTATATTACCAAGGAGTTTGCATTAATTGCCTTTATCCTTTATGATGCGATTATTAATTATATGAAATACATGTATACATTGCGATGTTTGCACGGCCCTAAATACAACCATACTCATATTACCTCTAATTGCTGGCAGGGTTTTGAACACTTTATTAAGGAATTAGAAAAATAGGGAAAAATGTATCAGTCTGTCCAAATACTTTTCTTTCCAAAGATAAGTGATATGTTTGCCTTACAATCCATCGAAAACGAAAACTCATGTTATTTACGTGAACATTATCTTTGACATTATGTATTTGAGGGAGGAGCTCTATATTTTCGGCTACAAACAGACCCTGATGACTACGTTTGAAACTGAGTCACATTTTTCGGATGGTGGCGATAAAGATCCTTACCTAGAACTAAACAAATCAGATCCGGGTAGCGTTTCTCGAAACCGTCATAACTACAAGTTCACCGACATCACATTGAAACGCGTTTAACACACGTTTCAATGGGATGTCGGTGAACTTGTAGTTATGACGGTTTCGAGAAACGCTGCCCAAATTGATAGACACAAATAAAACACAATTACATCCACACACATGGGGCACATAAGCACACATCGTTGCGCCCACTCACACCATAAGGCTCACACGAAGTTGATAAAAAAATACAACACAACTAGGTAATGGCCTCTTTCCTAAGATAACAAATATATCCAAACTCAGTTACCTTAATATGAATAAAATCTTTACTTGCAACTTCAAAATAAAACCATTTTTTGACTAGAAATCAGTTGATATCTTGTAACCCTTGTATTTGGGCGGTCCCTAAAAGGTAACAGGTAAGATTTTTGCAACCTTTTATTTTAAAGATATTGAGAAATTTTGTCTATTTTAAAAGAACAAGAAAGGTCAAAAAATGATTAATGGACCACCATACTTGTTCCTTCAAATTTAACCAATCAACGTGAATTTTAAGAATTAAAAAGAGATCAATAATTCATGCCAAAACAATTCATTAACGATTCACACCTTGGCCATGGATTTATGCTGAAACATTGTTGGGTATACGAATGACAACCGAATGATTATTTCACACGGGGCAATCGGGAAGATGTATCGCTTGCATATTTGGATCATATATCTGGTGATCTCCTTAGCGATGTGTTAGGATTTGTCACCCGAATTTCTATCATCTTACCAACCTAATCCTCTCTGATCCTCCGGAGAGTCATTACGGCTCGAAAAAAGACTAAAATAGCTTATATGACGTCATGATTGACGCATTCCGTCACGACACAGTATAAACCGAGATTATTAATTTGGAATATGAAAGAAAGTATCAAAGTGGGAGTTGTTATTAAGACGAGGGGCTATAGTTTCATATTTTTCCATAGTTTGTAGCTAAATTTTGTTAGATGATTTATTTTTGCTGCTTCGACAGATGCCATTGGTAGGTCATGAAAAAATCTATTTCTGATTTTTGCTGGTACCTGGTAATACCTATTCTGCAATCCGAGTCCATTTGTTGAAGCAGCAATTGTCGTTAAGTGATGACACAATGGTCTTTAAGGGATGATCTGATTGAAAGTAACGAAATGTAGGGCGGTACTTGAAAATTCGATTGCTTTTAAGTTAACTTTTCAGTGGAGAATTTCGTGGGTTAAACTTTGATACAATAAAGGCCGTAGCATCGTTACCTCGCCAGGAACATAATTAAATGGTAAGTGAAAAGTCTGTTTTTCAAACGAAGAAAATAAACTCTGTAGATTCTGTCCAAAAGCGCCCTTTACCACTTCTATATAATTATTGTTTAAACATAAATGTTGCAATCAACCTACGAGCTGGAAGGAAATACCTAGATAAAAAAAACATTCATTAATATGTTCGTCAAATTGCGTAGGAATCATAAGCATAGCGTAATCACAGAATTATTCGAGAAAAGAAGGGTAACAAAGAACATTTCGCCCTTTACTTTCGAGACAATAACTCCATCGAACCTTCTTTGCATGTGTTGCCCTTTACGATTCATTGCCACGTGAGACGAGTTGCCTCTTGATGAAAAGCCTGGAGATCGGTATCTCTTCTTTGCTTTTATGCGGATTCTATATGCGTCTGACTTTGTATCTCCTGCCTAGGCACCTTGACCTATGAAAAGAGGACGCACTACATTATAAACAAGAAGGAATAAGCAAAACAGAGAAAGGGTTTTCGCAAGGAATGCCTTCAATATCTCTCTGAACGCGATCGCGAAGACCTCTGAAAGATCAACCTCGGACAAGTTTTAGGAGCACCTTGCGAACATTACAACAACACATCACGTAACCCGGACGTGCTTTCTATGTAATATATAGTTGATATTGAAATTGGATATTTTAGTTAATTCTCGAAAGCCTTTGCGATTTTGTTTTTGAAACATAGGCCTGTGTTAAATCAAGTACTTTCCTCATGGCACGGATGGCCCACTCCTTTAGAAAGAAAAAAGTTGTGCCATTTACAAGTGGTATGACCTTTCCTAAGATGGACATGATAAGGATATAGGTTTTTGTCTGCGTTACCATGGAACGATAAACATTATCACAAAGAATAATCTAACAACAAGTCACGGCAGGCTCAAAGTGCACATAACCTCTTCCCAAGGGGGCAAAATACAAGGTAAAGAAGAAGAAGAAAAAAGAGGTTGAGAAATTCAAAAGAAAGCAGTTTATCAATGCCTGGCCTAGTTTGGTGCCGAATCGAGCCAGTGACGAAATTAGTGCTTAACTCAATTTGAGAACTTGATATTTGTAACGGAGCTGACCGGTTGTGTGTGGGACTCCATGGTCACCTTAGCACCCATATCGAATCAGATTGATTTGTGCTGGTCGATGGCGAGCACCAGAAGTAGCTACATGGAAAGGGGGTTTTGGGTTATTTCTGTCTTCATTTGAGTATGCTGGGAGGAGATAGGTAGAGATCCACACAAGCAGACACAAAGTGAGAGATAAAGAGAGAGAAAGAGAGAGAGAGAGAGAGAGAGAGAAAGAGAGGGGGTAAAGAAAAATAGAGAGAGAGAGAGAGATAGAGATATAGAAAGAGGGAGATATGCGTGTGTGTGTGTGTGTGCGTGTGTGCGTGTGTGTGTGTGAGAGAGAGAGAGAGAGAGATCCAGAGAAAGACGGTATTATATTTGATTTAAAAAAAAAAAAAATAAGAAGGAATGAGATCGGGTTAGAGAGGTTGAAAGAGGGAATCGGAAAGAGAAAGTAGAAAAGTAAAAGATTGGCGAAGAGAGAGAGAGAGAGAGAGAGGGAGAGATGTGAATAGATTGCACGATGAGAGTAAAAGAAATACTAGAAGACAATCGTATTGATGCAATTAATAAAGATCGTGTTATCAGTTAACGAGTGAAGTTGTATCTGAAAAGGGTCATGGATCGAGTTGGGATCAAACTGTACCGTTTTTCTGTACATCACGTGTTTTTACGTCAAGACTTTCCCACTTAGTTTACAGATCCTTATTTTTGCTTGGCTCAAATTTTCGATTTTGCAGACGACTTTGACAAACCATAAGTTCTAGGTTAATCCAAATAGAACAAACCGATTCAAGAGACGTCATTACATCGTAAACCCAAGTACATATTTCTTTATATATTTTTGATAAATAACTGACGCAAACACTACCAAAATAGACGAAATAAACACTTGGCCTATTTTTCTAAAACTTATTTTTAAGAAAATGCGTCCGATTAATAATGGTCCAACTTGCAACTTGATATTTTCATACTTCAAATTCGGAATCCCGGAGAAATGCAATTTCATAATTTGTTCGGGTTAATTAATATATAGGAATTACGAGGTTTAGAATGTGTAGAAGATTGGAAAATTGAGTGTCAAATAGCTTGAAACGAACAATTCAATATGTGCCCTCGAGTAGCAGACTAAAAAACAAAATCGACGTGGAAGACCTGCTTTTTCGTGTCTATTATTGGAAATCACAGTGAACGTCTGAATTCTCCCGTTACAGGAACACTCGAGAGGAGACGCGGAGACATGCATGGCATCGCGAGATCATTAAATGTGAAGTAGACTAAGGTCAGGAATTGATGTGGAGTTTGTTGAATATGTCGTAAAGTTGGGTAGTTATAGGGACCTTGGAACAACCCTAACATTGTTAAGAACAAATACATAAGATTACATGAGATCTAAAGACGTAATTATTAAGAGTGTTAGGATGATTCATTTGAGGTTTTTGAAAGAATAGATGTCATATTGGTGTTATTGACAATGGCAATAACAATACTATCATGAATCACTGGCAGATCAAAGATTCTTTGACTGGGAGGGGGATGCTCAATGATAGTTTATACATGTAGTAACATAATGATACTAATGATGATGATAATTACTGAGAGCCATTGGGGAAATGATTAAAAAGGGCGAAAATTATCACGGGTGGGGGAGGGCGTACGCGGGTCCAACCCTCTGCTGGTAATGTAAGTCACTGAGCGTAGTTAAACAGTAATATCTAATAAGATATGAAAACATTACAATTTTATATTTATCAAAAGGATATGATATCTAAAGGACATGTATATTGTACTTTGAGTTGTGTTTTTAACGTGTTAAACGACAAGGGTAATGTTTTCGTTGAAGAACTCATATTATAGAAAATTTTAAAAAAAGAGATGTAGATACACTACGATTTATGTCACTGAAGATGTTAAGGTTCAAAAAATTAGATTATGAAAATAATACAATGAACAATACGATATCAACTATTTTGAAAAATAAACTTTACCTTGTTGTTTTTATGTCTTCCTTTTATACCACTTAATTTATACTTAATTATTTATATAATTTGGGGACATGCCTGTGATTGGCCTTTGGCCTTTGTTTGTCCCCCCACCATTTGATTTTCCTGTTCTGTTGTGTTGTTTGTTTGAATTGACTGTGCATTGTAAATGTTTGTTATTGTGATTTTTATCAGAATGTGAAAATAAAGTTTAAAAAAAAAACTATTTTCGAAAAACAAACTCAAGGGCAATTTTAATTCCCTATTGTATATCCTTAAGTAATCATGTTCGGATTACCTAATCCATCATGTCATGGTCGCACATTTCATTAGGCGACGTACAAGTCTATTGAAATCGCCTTAGGTTGATTATTCAACAATACAGTCATGTAGCTGCTATCGTGTTGATCTTTTTATCAACGCTAACATTATTGTGTAGCTTTATGTGTCGTTCACTTCTCAAGAAAACTCGTCTTGTCAAACAGTTAAGAGAGGAAAGATTACCCTTAACAAACCTTTATAAAACGGAATGTTTTTATTTTATCTAGACGTGATGAAACAATGGTATTTTTTGAACATCAATTATAAATGAAACATTATATTGGAAGTAGACAGCAGCGACAAATCCTTAGGGTCCGATAGTGGTCAGCATGGTTTTAAGGATTCATGAATTCTAGATCGAATTTTTGTCTATGTAATCTAAACTCGTCTGGACGAAGCAAAACAAATTTAAAATCTAAGGGGTCTGAGATTTAGCAGAGACAAAGCACATGTCAAGCTGTGATGAACCAATAATGTTTAAGTCAAAACTAAAAGAGGTTCGAGAAGTGAGGAGTTCGAAGAAGAGTTGAAGGGAAGAGTAAGCGAAAGAGAAATAAGGCGAGAATGATAAAGAGGGAGAAATGTAAAGAGAGAAAATTAATGAGGATTTTATTTCAGTTTGTTTATTCATTAGTCAAGTTTGATGTAATATAAATGCAAAGATTGAAATGGTATTACAAAATAAAAACAAAATGATGATGATGATAATAATAATAATAATAATAATAATAATAATAATAATAATAATAATAATA